>DWMZ01004330.1:0-11823 GCA_018249855.1 Eueides tales michaeli
TTCTCACTGCCCAGCGTACCGAGTACGGTATACATCGTGAAACTTATATCGAGTTTCATGTATATACATCATCATATTTCGGTAGCATTACTAAGTATATCTACAGTATATCTATCAAGTCAATAATCATTGCAAATTGATCCATCCTCAGTAATAATTAAGTATAGTCGTTACAATTTTTGCGCGCACGTTGTTCGTAGATGTAATATACCTGAGTTGTAATTGAATTCACATCTACTGTGATTGTAGTTTATTTTTATTTCACTGCGTCTACCAATTTTTTTTACAAAAAAATATTCATTTTAGTTCCTGTATTTTTCCACAACTCAACACCAAGCGATGTCTTGCTATTGTAGTGAGAAAATCAAAATAATTCACTGTCCCGAGGTAAAATCAGTTTAGTTAAGAGACCTGTCGTGGCGCAGCGGCACAAATGTGTGACTGTAACCGACAGGTTCTGGATTCGATCCCCAACCACGAAAATGAAATATTTAATATTTTCAATTTAAATATTTAATGTTTCATTTTTACACTCTGGTAATAAGACAAAAGAGCGGCGTTGAGTTCCGCCACTCAACACGCAATGCCTCAATTTCGGCGGAAAGTGGGGAACGGAAGTGGAACGGAGTGTCTTAACACTAGGTTCCCGGGTTCCCTCTGCCTACCCTGTCTTGTGCGGGATACAGCGTGAAGCAAAAAAAATAAAGTTTAAAATTTAAAAAAAATGTTATATAAAGTTTAAAATTCCAATCCACATATAGCTAATAGTAAGGTGTTCCTACACACCATATGCGCGGGTCGACGGCGTGGAAAACTATGCCAGAGATACGCTACCTTGTCGTTTTACGATTTGGATCCCATTTAATATGATGCCTTTTTTCGTATATATTTTAGTATCATTTAATTTTACGGTGTTTTAGAGAAAAACTATAAATTTTTAACCGAAGTAAAAAGAGGGATGTTCTAAGTTGTACCTGCTTGTTTGTGTGTCTGTTTGTGGCAACGTAACTCCTAAATGAGTGAACCGATTTGGACGTAGTGATTTTAATCGAAAAAAAATATCGCTACATATACTTTGCCAAGATGAATGCATGAAACAATGATGAATTTCTTAGGTCAGCGGTTTTTAGAATGCAAAATTTTGCTTACATGTATTTTTTATTACACATTTTCAGGTATTTAATTTTCATATCTATTTGCCTGAAAATATATCTTCATACGAAACAATATTTTTGACAATTGAAATTAATGATATGAATAATAATGCATTTTTTTAAGTTTAACGCTTATACCACAGCAAGGTGGACTGAGGAAATCTATATAAAATATTTTGTTGAACTTTTTCCGTTTACTTTTTGACATACATTCGTTTAATTTTTGAGTTATACTATAAAGAGTTCCGTAATTTAACGTCCTCTTTATCTATCAAATATATTATTTTTGAGACAAAGCGTGAAGATAAAGAAGCTTCCACCTCATTTCTATTTCAAAACAATATACCTGGTATAATCTTTTGGATTAAACAATGATTTTCTTATTTGTATACAATATCCTATCAGAAATTATTTGAGCTGTCCATGGATAAAGGCGGAATAATTTCAAAGGCACTGAAGTGTAGAATCGCAGTGACGGGTTTTCCAAACGGCAAATATCTGATATGGCTGCAAAATTTTTTCGACCGAGATTTTTTTGTCATTTTTGCTTTGCATATTTAGGTTAGGTTAGTTATTTATTCGATTTTTGTCATAGTAAATGAAAATATACATTTTTTTATCATACTGCAATAGGTATATTTATTTGTTCCTTAATCGTTCGTTTCTTAGACATTGCGTGTTGAAAGGCCTAAAACCTCTGCTTTTGTTTTGCCAGAGCAAATTAAAATAATTGCGGTGAGTGTAAGCCTCAATCGCAAGTCTCAATAGACAAAGGTGATCTATGAGATATAGGCGAAGAATCAAATCAAAAATTAAAACTACCTCTACCTGTCCATAAAACATAGTTTAGCGCCATCATAACGAACAAGGCTTCAAAAAAAACTCACTAAAATTAGTTGACTCTTTCAGGACTGAAAGAGTGAACTAATTCCAATGACTGACATACAGACAGACTGACAGGTTAAACATACAACCTCTCTTTTTGCATAGGGAGCTTAAAGTTAACCGATTTTTTTTAAATAACACATATTGAACACTTGTATACTTTGAACAGAGGCCAAAGTTTAACGCCGTTTATTGAACGATACGGGAACACGAAAATTTCGGTGTTAAACCCATAAACATTACTATATTAAAAATTATATTAAAAAATAAATCAAAAGAAATATATTAGTATTACGTAAGAAAACAACTAGTGCCTTAATTTCATATGAGAAATGAAAAATCCATTATAGAAATAAACAAGTCACGTACAGTCTGTCACTGAAGGCCTGACTGAAAACGATCGTTGAGGGGTCAACTCCCAATTGGGAGTTTTTATACTTATTCAATTACAATAAATAGCCAAATTAATTGTATTGTTGTATTTTTTTAAAGCTTCACGCTGTATCCCGCACTTAGCAGAATAGGCAGAGAGAGTTTTGGAATCTCTCTCTGCCTATTCTGCTAAGTGCGAAAGAGCTTGAGCATCTAGCTTTAAAATGCTTGAGGAAAAGACATATTTAAAATTTTGATTTTGATCGCTCTCAACCACCACGGAATGCTTTCCGAATTCGGTAGAAAGTGAGGAACAAAGTATTGTTATATTTAACTCAGAAATTTAAATAAATATTAGTATTAAATTGAATTGAAACAAATATTAGTATTAAATTAAATTGAATTAAATGTATTTTAACTTATGAAAAAACTTCTAACATTATAATGAATTTACCGAACTGAGTCCAGCATTTATATACGCGACAAAGCTCAGTTTCCGAAATATAACGTAATATGAATATCACAAATATGTGATTAAAGTAATATCACAAATGGTGAATATTCTTATGAGAACAGTACGTACTTCACCATAGCTTAACGTGGAAAAAAATTAAATCGACTGTGAATAGAACCCCTTTACCATCGCGTTTACAGTTAGACGGTGTGCTGCTGTGCCATAACGGAATTAATTATTTTATTGCCTGTGTAAAATCGGATCTTTGTCTATTAGTGAAAATAACATTAAAATTAGTCGCACAGTTTAAAAGACTCACGCATTAGACATTCAGTTGGAAGCGATTTTGTTTTAAATTTCTTTACGTAGGCGATCTGTTTGAACATACATATTTCAATTTTTTTCAAACTGATGTCTGTTTCCTTATTTATAAATTTACTAAGACTCAAATATTTTTGTAACATTTTGTTCTAAGCATTAAACATACATATTTTTAGTTGCAAAAAGAAGTTGTGGGTTTGATCACTATTTGGTGAAATTAATTGGCGTTTTTCGCTACTTCGTTACTGGTGTGAATGGTATGAGTAGATACTGCTACTTACTTACGAGTAGCTTCACACTATCATATCATCCTGAGATGTTAATGTCAGACATTAACGTATATACTGTTTATAATCGTACAGATTTTTTGGGACTGAATAATGTCTATTAGTAGGTATACCGTAATTGTTTTTTTGTGTGATGTGCAGTGTATAGAAAATGTCAAAGTTGTTCGAAAAATTTTGAACTATCTTAGACACTGGGACACAACGTATTCACACGGAGCATAGCGCAGCGTAGATTTCCGACACTCATTACGAATGCCTTAAATTCGGTGGAAAACAAGGGAACGGATGCGGGAACGGAGTGTCTGGACACAAGGTTTATAATTTTCTTCTGCCTACTCTGTCATGTGCAGAGGCTGATGTGACATGTTTTTGGTGTCACAATTAATTTTGCTACTGGTATTAATTTATAGTAGCATGGAGTTGAGCAACACGCAATATCTTGAAATTGACTGATATTGAAGTAACATTGTATCTTAATACTGTGAAAATTTATTTTTACGTAATGTGTGTTTGTACGCATCGCATGTATGCGTATAAATTGTCTTTTCACCATGCAGCTCCAGTCTTGAGAATCATTTAATGTGATGCTTAAGCTAATATTATCTCTTTTTCTCTTAAAATTCTCTAAAATATACAACGACCTAATTAATAGCGGAAAATATAAAGGAAAAATATCGTTACTTGATATCAATACTTAATTTTCTTTTTTAAATATCTGATTCTATCAGCATATATAAAAAATAACACGCAAGAAGAAGGTTTAATCAACAAAGCAAATATAAGGTATTCAACGTTCGTTTATTTAAATTTCGTGTCTGCACGAGACACTGAAATATTAAAGCGGAGTTGAAAATTACCTTGTAATATAAAATACTTATTAATAATGATACTTTATCGAATTCGATCAAACTTTTATTTTAATGTAATAAAGAGATTATGGCGCTTGTACTACAGTACCCATAGAAACTGTCAATTTTTAGATACACGATGGGTAATTCTTGTAATTGAGCTACTTTGTAGCTAAGTGTTACGATTTTACATTAACATGGAGCACGATGTTGAGTTCCGCTATTCAACAAGTAATTTCTCGAAATAACTTTGGGTCTAATATGTCCCAATTTAAATAACAATGTGTGGATCAACGGAAGTTGTACGGAAAAACTTAAGAAGTAGACACATACGAAATTGTTGGTGGCTTCTAATTATTCACCATTACATCCGGCTTAAATGTCTTAAAATTTGACAAAAAGCGGGAAATTAAGTGATGGACCATTCGTTTTCTTGTAAATTACATTTAAAATATAAAAGATATTTGAAAACAGATGAGAATGGTAAAGCTTGGCTCTATGGTTTGGGCTTAGGTTAACCAAAAAAACTAACAACTAAATTTAAAAACCAAAAAAAAAAATGCAAAAAGGAAAACACAAATTCATACAAAATTTTCTTTAAAAAATTAATGAGAAAATCAAGTTACCAACAAAATTATAAGTTCGCCTCGAGTCGAGTAATTTTCAGCTTCAGCGGTCTGCGTAATGTTTGAACGACAAGTATATACTAAAATTAAAGAGACAAATATACATTTCTGAAGAGTTTGTTTGTTTGAGCGTGCTAATCTCTGAAACTGATTTGGATGATTCGTTTCGTATTTACACTATTTTTAAAGTGCTCAATCCACACTTTAGAAACGAAAAATAATTATTTAGTAAAAGTATAAAAAATTGAACACGACAAAACGGGATTTGACCCCGAGACTCTTGGAATCCGTCCAAAATAAGTTTATTTTCTTTCTAAGTGCGGATTAACACTTCAAAAATGGAAAAATATATTTGATAAATATGTAGTTTTCTCTCCTGCTATACGACAATTTGTAAGAATCTTTCAGCGAGATGGTAACAACAAAAAGTCCTAACAAGCATATAAAAGTTTCAAAGTAGCTTGATGTGAACGTATGGCTTAGTAGTCTGTATCCCGCTACTACTAAATTTCGCTACTCTCTAATTATTATATGTATTCTAAGCAAATTTGTTTTGTTTTACCATAGTCCATAGTCCACCTGAGGTAGGTAAGAGAATAGTCTCTTCTAGTTCTCATCACGTTAATCCTTTCTATGACGTTCATACGGGCGAAGCCGCATGTAAACGCTTGTATATTTTATAACTAAGTTGTACCGCAAAGGCTCGTTACGCCGGATTTTAGCCACCATTATTAGTTGATGCTATTCAGTTGACCGTTTGAGAGTAATTTGTGGTCGGTCTTTCAAATTGTATGTAATAAATACATTGTGTACACCCTAAAGTTTGCGAATATAACATTGGGTCACATTTAAAGCCTTTTCAGGCAATTTGGATACAAAATATACAGGATATCTGTTCGAAATCCTAAAGTAACTATTTTTAAATGCACAATTTCGTTCTGACCAGCTATCAAACCTACGATTTCCACTTTTTTATGAAAAAAAAAAACGTTATCATGTGACGAAACTTAACGCCGCGATCTAACGGAATGGGAAAAAATAAAAGTCAAGGCCACAAATTTTAAGGCCAAATACAAATATGCTAGTGCTGTTAAATTTTGGTTGCAACAATTCCTCTAAATTTATTACCCTTCAATGTTAGATAAGAGGTAATGTATGTATGCTCTTATTTAGTGACCGTAATTCCAGCTCCATGATGCTATAGTAGTGCAATGAGAGACTCTTGGTTGCAGGTTCGATTTTCTGTTGGTCAACAAACATTTTATTAGCTTCTCATATTTTTTATTATTTCTCTTCTCATATTTATTATTTCATATTTTTTAAGTTGTACCGACAAATGAGAGTTGTTGCTTTTATTTATTTTATTAATGCTTGAATGTGTTCCTGTTTTAATTAATGTTAAAGAACGGCGATGGACGATTTAGATTAAGATAGACGTTTAAGTTAAATTGTATTATCGCATAAGTGACATTATGTCTTTGTAGATAATAAAGTTCTTTAAACCTAAACCTAAACCTTTTTGACAAAATCTAGTGTTAAGACACTATCAAATCAAAATATTTGTAAGTTTCTTTTGTATGCTTCTTTATAGGTGAAGGCTGTTGTTTTACTGAGTCTCTTTTTTACGTGTATTATCATATCGTGTACAGTTATTTATTTTGTATTGATCAATTCCTCTCGTGAGTATTCCATTCAATGTGACATTGGCAAATTGAACTGTGCTCAGCTGGCACGCTCGAAACGCCATAACTGAAGAAATGATTGTCTGAATGATTTTTTTGCTTCCCAAAAAAATAAGCAGTTCATCGCAATTTAGGGTTATATACTTGAGATTATACACGAGATAGGTTGCGAGTTTGCTTGTGGATATGAGGTATATCATACCCTATTTGCATTTTCTTGCTCTGGTGACAAGGCCAGACGCGACCTAAGTTAAGTTCCTATATTACGTACACGTAATGCCTCGAGAATTAAGCAGGTAGTGGGGACCACAAATGTCTTAATAGGAACGGAGTGTCTCACATTAGGTTCCCAGGTACTCTATCAGGTGCTGCATTAACTTCCTAAAATTGACTTAATGAAAAAAAAAACATTTTTAATTTGAAAAAAAAAATGTAAATTCAAATCTATTTTTTACTTTTATTGGCACCTATGAAAACGGCGTGTATAGAAAATATTTTTTATTTTAAAATATATCAAAAATTACAAACTCTTTCATATATTTCTTTAAGGCACTCAAAGAAAGCGTGGCGTTGAGTTCCGCCACTCAACACGCAATGCCGCAAATTCGGGGGAATATGGGGAACGGAAGTGGAGCGGAGTGTCTTAACAATAGATTTCCAAGTTCCCTCTGCCTGCCCTGTCATATGCGGGATACAGAGTGAAGCTGAGAGAGAGAAGACAATTTAATTATAAGTGGTTTTTGCTTGTTTACTAATTGCTTTACATCTCATATTGATTATTTAATAGGAATGCTTTGTTACGTTATAGGTATAAATAAAAATTGCAGCTAATTTGCTAGAATTTAAATTCTTAGGTTGTAAGATATATATTCTTTTTTTCCTTACACTTATTACAATTTTTCACATAACACAAAGTGTATTTTTTTTTGAGTGAACACTTACTTGCTCTCTCTATTTAAATCGTTACTAAAATTTGATTAAAGCTACATACCCTTACAAATTTCCGTTAACCCTTTGATTGAATAAATGTAGGTGAATACAGTAAAATCGATAGATGAATGTCGTTCAGACATTCATCAGGACGGACCAAGTCATCTGTCAACTGCCATTTGGATCATTGATCGCTGTAGGAAAATTGAATTTTGCCGAAGACAGATGATTCAGTTTGCTATGTACTTGTAATACTATGTTATATATCTATTGACATTTGTGCTGTACGTTTTTTTGTTAGACTAAATATCTTAAGCTGGTAGTTGGATTTGAACCTTCACTCTGAGATCCGTATAGAATAAGCACAGGGAACCTTGGTATTTGTAAACGAAAATTTTATAGGATCTTTCATTTTGGCCTGTCGTGGGGCAAGAACTTGTGCCCTGTCTTGACTGATATCTGATTGTAAACGACAAGTTGTAGGTACGATTACCATTTAAAGAAGTGAAATATTTAATACTTTTAAATTAAACATTACCTCTCCACGGAATGCCTCAAATTCGGTGGAAAGTATGTTTTATTCCCCACTTTCACATTTCCCAATATCTCTTATACCATTTGAACCGTTACTTTGATTTATATTAAAAGTATTCCTGATATATTGTTTACTTCATTATAAAAATATTGGAATGTATTATATTGGAAGCAAATATGTTGTGCAATATAGAATACATAGAATTATACATACGATTAGTATATTTGAATGGGCATGATGACAGTATGAAAGAATCACAGAAAAGACCTTTTTGAATTCTCAATTATGTTTTAAAAATCGTAAATAACATTTTCTTATTCACTTTAATAAACAGATTAACGTGATTTGTATTTAAATAAAAGCTTAAAAAGCCATGGTCGGCCATTTTAAACGTAACACTAGTCAAAGTAAATGACATCACGTCAACATTTCATTCTTGTCTAGGGATGTTCATACAAAAGAAATATCGATATTTTTTCGATATAATATATCGCAAGGTATATAGTCATAACAGTATTATGACTATATACCTTGCGATATATCGAACAAATATCGATATCGACATTTTTAAAATATCAGCTAAATTAACACTAATAAATACTAAGGCCTTCCATTATTTGTTGTTTTCTACTATTAAATTCATAGTACTTTCATTAAAAACACGTTATACTTACTGTATGAATCGTAAACTTTAATAAGCAAAACAAAAAATAATTATCACAGCTTTATTCTTATATACAATTTGTAAAAGCTATTTTTATTATGTTATACACTTAACAGTATAAAATTTCGTAAACTATATTAAACAAAAAAGGTTACTTTTATTATAGGTAAGGCTACTTGTATTTATATTGCACTGAAAATAAAACCAATAATGAATGACTAATTGTTCCAAAACAAAGGACCATGGATACCATTTTATTTATTTATCTTTATTGTAAGAAAAAAATAGAAAAGTTGGCGTTTGGGTAGTCCAAATGCTGCCACAACCACAGATTATAAAAGTTTTGCTACTAGCGCTGCCCTATTATGTCATGTCTTCGTATCGTTATTGCAAAGGCTAGTAATCAATATTCTGGATTTATTCCTTTTATTTTTAATCAAGTTGACAATGTTGCAGATTTAAAAGAATAAGTAAATATAATATGAAGAAATGGAATTTGATTCGATATTTGGTATATTGGATGAAATATATCGATATTACATTCGATACTAGATGATTCGATAATATCGGATTGAAATGATATATCGCATACATGTATCGATCTTTTTTTCGCCAAAAAAAAAGTATATATGCATGCATAAAAGTACTGGATGTGTAGAAAATATCGATGTTTTTGATCAATACGTTAAAAAATATGGATGTTTTCGATCAATACATTGAAAGATATCGTTGTATAGTTTCGATATATCGAATCGAAAAAAACATCGATGTTTTGTGAAAGTGGAAACCCCTTAACACTGTGTAGACGTGACGTCATAGCGACCGCCATGACACCTGAGCGCGTTTTAGCGCCAAATATTTTTTTCAAACAAAAAAGTGTAAAATTTTGTAACTTATGCTTAGTTTTTTGCTGAATTATTATTTTTTTTGGTAAAAGAAGAGCTCTATAAACATTAATCAATAGGAGTTAAAAATTTGTCATCATGCCTATTGGCATAGGAATTATAATTTTATTATACTCTGCTTTTCTGGTTTTTCATAAGAATGTGACGTGATGAAGTGATATTAGAAGTAAATGTAATCATTCTTTTGAGTGCGGAATTTTTCAATTTCTTAGCGCCAGTAGTTTTATTTATATGTTGCCTACCTGTTATTCTTTGTATGAGGCATATACAATCATGTACACTGTGAAATCAATAACAACAAAGTAAAAAATAAACAAATAACGATCACAATTTTACGGTTTTACGGGATTAAATTTATTACTGAGTTTTGCACGCCGTTATAATAAAATGAATATTTTAACAAATCTCTATTGATGAATGGTTTGTATAGCATTTATATGGAAATAGCGTTACTTTGACCCCATTGTTGTATAGCTAATATATTAGTCGTAAGTTCAATTCCTGCCAAAAAAAAACATATATAAGCTTCATGTTGTGTCAAAAATGGACCTAGAGGTAAGACACTCACTTGATCGTTTTCCGCCTATTTTTGAGTTATTTTGCCAAGCAGCGACACTCATTACACACTTGTAACCAGGAAAACCGCGGCATTAAGTTTTAACATCTAACACACAATGTCTCAAATTTGGTGGAAAGTGGGGAACGGAACGGAGTGTCTTAACACTGGGTTTACAAGTTCGCTCTGATGACTCTGCCATGCGTGGGATACAGCGTGAAGCTGAGTAATTGAATTTCACTTCATCATTATATATTACCAAAAAAGTGTACATTTTCTCACAAAATAAAATTATATATCTATGACACCATAATGGTGTTAAAAATGTTATCCTACCTCTATTTCAATATTTTTGATGCAAAAATAAATTTTTCAGGTCGACATACGACCTATTTATAAATTGATGCCTTACTCAAATAATATTGTATTGGAAATCAATTTGTACCTTCTGTTACTTTTAATCTATAATATATTATATATACGGATACAGATATAATCTATACATATACAGATTTAGGTACATATGTAGACACAAACATGTAGGAAATTTCTTATCCTATTTTATCTCCACGCTGTATCCCTTGTGGTGTAGGCAAAGAGATCGTCTCGGCATACCTCTTTCGCCTCGTCCACTGTCATCAACCTCTTTATACATGCCCTCCGGGGGACCCTCGTGCTTTTTACGTGACCACACTCTTCCCACCCTCCTCTCTCCTCTAACCCCCCTCCCCCTCTCTCTTTCTCTTACTTGCTTACCTTACCTTACTTACTAAGTAAATATTAAAGGAAATATAAGTAAGAGAATTAGACGAATATAAAAAGAAAATTACATTTAATTCTATTCAATGTTTTTTTAGTTTCTCTGTGCTAATCTCTAGAACTAGTAAAATAGGGCTATTACCAATTTTGATGAAGAAGGCTTTATTACATAGTTTTAAGTAAGTTGAGCGCTTAAAACGTGTCAGAAATCATAAATAACTACTATTTAATTACATGAACATGCGGTAAAAGAAATTTATTTTAGTATAGAAGTAGAAATACATTGGTATACAGGTAAAAGAAAAAAAGATTACATCACGGATGTAGCAGGGTACATAAAGGGAACCTTGGTGTAAAGACACTCCGTTCACCGCTTTCGACAAAAATTATAAAATATTAGGTGTCAACTCGGAACTTAACATCGCCCTTTGTGTTGTTACCAGAGCGAGGCAATAAAGGTACTTTTGCCTTTTTGTTTAAATTTCAAGCGTTTACAGTCAGAAACGCTAATAGTATACACAGCTGTATAAAATCAATTCTAATGATATTAATGAATCGTAATTTATTTATACAAGTCTTCGTACTATATAAATAACATTATATGGTTCGGTGAAGCTGTAAATTAAAATGTATTTGTAGTCATATCAATGTATAGATACATTGAATACTAATATGATGTTCAGAGCCATACATGAACGCCCCGCTTGAAAAATTAATGATTTTTGTTTCAGCTTCACACTGTATCCCGCACATAGCTTGCAAAGGGAACTCGGGAACTTAATCTAAAGCTTCTGTTTCATTCCCCATTTTTTGCTGTTTTACTGAATTAGAGGCATTGCGTGTTG
>DWMZ01004331.1:0-11822 GCA_018249855.1 Eueides tales michaeli
CTTGTCTTATTTTCTCTATCTTCCATTTCCCAAATGTATTCAAAACACTCTGAAATATTTGTATATATATTTTTAGAAAACATTTTAAAAATTGATCTTAGCGCCTTCTGAAAACCTTGAGTGGGGCCATTAAATGTCAGATACATATTCGTCTTTTCTTTATGAAATATCAGTTAAAAAACGGCCTGTCGTGGCACAGATGCACAAGCATGTGACTGTAATAGATAGGTTGTGGGTTCGATCCCCATTCGAGGAAATGAAGTATGTAATATTTTCAATTCAAGCATTTAATGTTTCATTTCTTCGCTCTGGTAATAAGGCAAAAAGCGTGGCGTTGAGTTCCAAAACTTAACACGTAATGCCTCAAAGTAGGCGGAAAGTGGAGAACAAAAGTGGAACGGAGTGTCTTAACACTAGGTTCCTAAGTTCCCTCTGCCTACTCTACAATCTGCGGGATACAGCGTGAAGCTGAGTAGGAATGTGTAAATTAAAAAATGTTATTACTATTTAATTTTTTTTGAAGATCTTATTTATATATAATAAAATGGATACAAAATATACTATCTTATCTTATAATATTACAAAAAATAAATTCTGATTTTTTTTTGTATATTTCAGTTTAAAATTGCAATGAGGTTAAAACATGCGTAATTTAATATTATTTTTTTTTTATTAAATAACACAAAATTATTAGATTACACTTACTAAAGAAAAATGTTAATATGAAAATTCTTTTCTAATTCTTACTTGTTTCACTTATTCTGCGTCCTAAAGCTGAATAATCTGGCATAGTTGACTCGTACGGTTGACAAAACTCCCCATTGTATTTATCAAAATCGAAATATTGTGGTTTAGTTTTCTGAACATAAATACGTACAATCAATCACTGCTTTGTGCTGATCTCCACCATTCAAGACGCAATGCCTCAAATTCGGCGCAAGTTAGGAAATGGAACCTAGTGTCTAAACACTAGGCTCCCAAGTTCCCTGCCTATTCTGTCATGTGCGGACAAATGATTAAGGCTACGCAGGAAGTACGTAGTGATAAAACACAATATATTCTACTTTTTTACTTTTCGAAGCTATCGTGGTTCAGTGGTAACATCGCATAGCATTTGACTGTAATAGCGACGGTTGTGGATTCAATTTTAGCTTGAGAAAACAACGGAAGACGAAGCGTGCCTTGAGTTACGCCATTCAATCCACTCGACACAATGTCTCCAAAATTTATCGGAAAAAAGACAAAAAGAAGCTTTAACATCAGATTCCTATATTTACCTGCGGAATGAGAGAATTTCAGCCAAAAATCTCAGCTAAGCTATGGTGTACATAAAATTTATACGGTAGCTCGTAGCGGTATATATAATTTACGTGGATATATTTTACAAAATAATAATATCATATAATATATCCTAAAATTGACTTACCGATAAATCAACCAATAACATATTTGTTACTATTCATACCTTTAATTCGTCTGAAATGAGTTTCTCTAATTCATCCGCTGTATATCGTCCAGATGTAACTGAAAGTATAGTGTATATATTTATATATGTATATACGCATTTCAATTTTGTACATATTTCTATCTTAGCATATAATGTATTTTATGTCTGTATCTATAATGTTTGTGAATATTTTTCTATTAAGTTTATGTATTTTATGTAGTTTATTGTGTAGTATTTGTGCAAGTTTATAAACATATTAATATTATTTTAAATACTTTTATAACATTTATATAGTTATATATTGATTCTTTTGTTGCCGCTCTGAACCCGCTCGTCTAAACTGATTAATATAAATAGGTTGCCTGGCAGAGACTCTTAGTGATAAGGCAGACTTTTCACATTTTTTTTCTTTTGTATTTTGTTTTAAATGTTTTTGTTAAAATTGTAATTTTCTGGTGTGAAATAAAGAGTTTTTATGTTATGTTATGTTATTTCTCTTGGTCGTAAGCCATTTAAAAATTATACTACTTAAAGTGTAAAAGAATACATTGGCCTGTCACGGCGCATGGGCACAAGCGTGTGACTGTAAACGTGACAGTCTGTGGATTCAATCCCCGCTTGAGGAAAACTACCTAGATAAGTTAGTGTGTTTTGGGTCAGAATTTTAAAATTAAAATAAATCTTTTTTCACATACTTAAATATTAGGTCCTTACATATAAAATTATCGTTATGTCATACCGGCTAATTCAATCATTAATTTCTACTCTTTTGTTAGGAATTCCAAATTAAAATTTATACAGCTTTTTAAACAAATATTTATTTTTCTTTAACCGTAATTCATTTGTTTTTTCCTATTTGCGTCACGCAGTTAACAAAGCGACGTTTTCCCCTTGCAAACTGTTGTAGTGATAAAACTATTTTAATCCACTTGAAGGAAAATTCGGAAGAATATAAAAGCTAGAAAGTTGGGTCCCTCACGAATTGAATGAAGCAAAATAGCTAACGCGCGTCGATTGCTGCTGCTACTGCATACATCGAATCAATACCTGTGATTTAAAAATTATTCTCGACGACAATTAAAAGTGTTGATTACAATGGCTGGACAAAATTTGGGCATGGGCTGGGCAAAATTTGGCTCACATGTCAGGCATGTGAGCCAAATTTTGCCCTAAGCGATAATTAACCCAAAACGCGTCTATTGTCAGCATTTGTAAGTTATGATGGAAAAGATAGCAACTCAATAAATGACGCTGGTCAATCGCTCTAAGCCACTGCCGCTTCACGATGCTAAATCACAGACTGCACAACAGACGGCTACCAAATTAAAAGAGCTACAACTGGAATATCTAAAAAAAGGACATCCACCGTACTCTCCGGACATTACTCCACTTTTAGTGAAATTTAGATCTTGTAAGGACAAAAAAGTTAACTTCGATAGGGCAGTGTCAGCCGCCTTCAAAGATTTTATTGATTCCAATCGGAAGATTTTTTTGACAAAGGTATAAACTAACTATGAGATAGCAAAAGTGCATAGATAACAATAGTTCATAGTTTGATCAAGTAAATATATTAAAAAAATATTCGACTTCCATACCAAATGACAATTTCATATGTAAGTACCTAATATTTATAAATGAATACATACCCATAAAAAAACCACATAAAATGATAAACACCCACATTATTCTATTTAATTTAAGTTATTTGATTACTATTTAAAGAACTGTTATATTTTTTTTATTAGAAGACACCAACAACGCGTGCACATCTGTAAAGTATCAAACTCGTTCTCGAAGGCTAACGATATGTAAGTACCAGAACTACACACAGACACACAAAGACCTCACTATACCTAACACACTGTATCTAATTTATATGTGAATCGTTAATATTATTATAGCGTAAAGTTTGTTTTTATTTTACTTGAAATAGTTTTAAATAGAATTATACTCTTATATATAAATAACTTTGCAGTATTGATTTCCGCCACTTAATTGAGTAATGTCACATGTTATGTGAACATGTAATGTTTAAGGCCTGTGGTGGTGCAGTGGCATTAGCATGCGAGCGTAAACGCCACGGGTTTTGAGTTCGATTCCCGTTGAATGCAATGCAATATTTTAATATTTTCATTCTCTGGCTCTTGTAAAGAGGCTGAAAGTGATGTTGAATTCTGTCATTATACATGTCATGTCAGTTGCTTAATGAGAATGGAAGATCTATGCGCAATCCATCTTGAAAAAAAAAAAAATCTTGATTTTAGCTTCACGCAGTATCCCGCACATGATAGCGTAGGCAGAAGAAACTTTGGAATCAAGTGTTCAGGCACTCCGTTTTGTGCTTATTTTCCGCCGTGTATGATGCATTGCGTGTGTTACCATAGCGAAGACACGAAAACATTAAATATTTAAATTAAAAATGTTAGATATTTCATTTCCACGAGTGGGGATCGAACCCATAATCGCGGTCACGGTTACACGCTTGTGCCCTTGCGTCAAGACAGGTTGTATAGATATAAAAAAATATGGTGATGTAATATAGTCATTTAATAATAAGTTCCCACAGTCCATTCGAAAAGAACAAAAAGTGGAAAATCAACAAAAACGATATATCTACAAAAATCAATTAAGATAAGTCGGAAGAAAACCGAATTCGATACTTAATTTTTTGTAATGCAAAAGTTATGGTTACTATAGCTTAAAGAGGGTAAGAGAGGCAAGGGGAGAAAAGAGATACATGGAGTTAAAAACGCCTATAGTGACACGAACTGGGCAGTCGTTACAATCTGAGTCGGAATGATTATTGTGGGTGAACCCATGTAAAAATTTAATTATACATATAATTTATATTCTATTAAAGAAAACAAATTGTGATGTATGCGATTATAAACGTGACGTGTGCGTTGGACCTTTACTCGAGGAAATTAAGTATTTAATATTTTATTTTCCTGATGACGAGGCAAAGCGCAGCTGCAGAAGATTAATCTTTGCCTTAAGATTCAGATTATTGGGAACAAAGTATCTTAACACTAGAAGTTACTAGGTTCCCACTGTCTACTCTACTTTGTGTAGGATACAATATGAAGATAAAAGAAAAAAAAACATATGTAAAGTACCTTTTAAAAAATATATTTTTCATTATAGACATGTTGCTACATGGAAGTATTAAAAGCTTCAGTAAATAACGGAGCTACTCAGAAAAATCTAATCTCATTTAAGTATTACACGTACGCTTGGTAATAATAGTAAGTATCGGGTAGCAAGCAATGCAAGATGAAAATATGAAAATAAAAACTTTATATGTAAATTGGACCATCAAAATGCGCTTTCAAGAAAAAAATGCAAATATCGCCAAAGGGAATTTTAATTCCTTTGCCCGTCGCGTCCGCTCCTAGCCTGCCTGTGTCATGTGTGGGTGGACTTTATATTAGCTTTTGTCATCGACACTTTATATAAAAGTTAATTAAGATTTCTAAGGGTGTTAAGACTTAAAAGCTATATGCATTAATAAAAAAACTAACGTTTTTATGTGGTACAATTTTTTATTTACTTATATATAGCGGCTGGAAAGCGTAATTGCTGTAACCCTATTTTTTTTGGTATTTACAATCATGAACTAATATTAAATTTGAGAAACAATATATCTCCGAAAATCAAGTTATAGGGTCTATAAATATTAAGTTATGATTTTTAAATCAAGTTTTTAGAGTCTATAAATATTAAGTTGTGATTTTTTTAATTCTTGAAATTTCAATTATTGAAAAGTTTCCGGGCCCTTATAAATATCAATTTCACCCTGTATATCGCCCATGGCAGGTTTGGCAGAGAGAACTTGACAACCTGGTGCTAGTACACTCCATCCGTTCCTCACATTTAGTCGAATTTAAAGCATTGCGTGTTGTGTAGCCGAAACTCAACACTGTACTTTGCCTCATTACCAAAGTGAAGAAACAAAAATATTAAATATTTCATTACCTTGAGAGGGGATCGAACCTATAACTTGTCGCGATGGAAGTCACATGCTTGTTTCCCTGTCCCAATACAAGCCTCAACTTGCTATCTGTAATGTAAAGTTGTATAATTTTAATTTACGGCAATTTGTAAAGGTCGATCAGTGTTCAATTATTGTATGTCTGGAGCTTCTTCTTTTTGATCGTTACACTCTTGGCAGAGTGGTCGTGATAGCCACGGGTTGGTCGACATCGATTCCAGTGGCTCACTTCACCAGCCGCCGCCATTCATCTCTTTCTGCCGCCTTCCTAACACATTCGTGAAAGGAGCCGCATTGATCTTGTCGATCCATCGCATCGGAAACCTACCTCGCGCTCCAATCCCCTCTACTTTGTCCTGTGTCACCAGACGCTCGATGGATTTGACTTCTCTGCGAGACACGTGCCCGAAGAAGGCAAGTATGCGAGCTTGGACAATGGAAGATAGACACTCCTTCACTTTCAGTTCTTGGAGTAAGGATACTTTCGTTCTGTGTTCAGTCTACGACACTCCGAGCATTCTCCTTCAGCACCACATCTCGAGAGTGTCTATCCTCTTTCTGCCACTTTCTCGCAGGGTCCAGTTCTCCGCCGCATAAAGGAACACGTGGAACATAAGCGCACGTATGTATGTGTGTGTGTTATCGTTGTCTTTGTTGTGTCACGGCATTTCCAAACTTTATTCATATCTGGAGCTACCTACTACCAAATAATGAATAAAATTATTATTTTTATTATACTTACTATCCTAACACAATTTTAGTGTTAACATTTTTTACCATACATAAAGAAAATAATTTAACATAACAAAGAAATTACTACAAGAAAATGATATTAGAATTAATGTAAGTAATATGTTACATAAATTAATATATAGTAATATTGTAACATTAAGAGTAAATAAATTTAATTTATTTAATATAAATAATGTAATTAATATAAAATAATTTAATATCTAAAAAAAATATTAAATATCTAATTCTCTCTAGCGGGGATCGAATGCATAACCTATTGTAAAACACTTGTGCCCAAATTCGTTTCAATTAATTTAAATTACAGATATCACAGCTAATATGTTATGTAATAATATAAATGAAAGTAATAATAATGTAAAAAGAAATACATTTTGTAATGATAATGATACAAATTTGGTGCATCAAAACATATATTGAATGTTTAATAATAAATTAGAAAGTGAATTATTTTTAAATTGTAAAAATATTCATGTATTTTGTATTACAGAGTATCAACTTGAAAGCTCTGAGGCTATTTTTAGTTTCAATAATCACCAAGTAGCTAGTACGTTTAGTAGATAAAAAGTAATTCGCGGTGGCTCTTAAATAATTTTGAAACAATCAGACAAATTTAAAGAATGACAATCTTTTGTGATCCTCTCTATTAAACAAACTATTGCAATGGCCTGAGCTGAACTTGACCATTGTTTTACAATACATGTAACCCAGTGAGAGGTCTGTAAAGTGTTTACAGACATCTCACTGGGTTACATGAATTCTTTTCCAAATATAAATTAAAGTAAATATACATTCACGCATTCTTATCATGGTAATAATCTTGAATTGATCAATATGCCTTGCTCAACAATATATTTTTAACTTTTACTTAAATTTTTTGAAGTGGTTAGTCTCTTCATCACTTGTGGAATTTTGTTATATATACGTGTAAAATGTCCCATAAAAGACTTACTTACTTTTTGAAGACGAAAGCTTGGAGTGTTTTTACTTCTTGTATTGAAATCATTTCTATCACTGTTCATTAAGTAATTGTGGATATTTTTCCGAAAAAGTAATATATTATAATATATGTACTATGATACAACCGTGGGAATACTCGTTTCTTTAAAAAAACTCTAAGGGATTTCCGAGCTCCCATGCTGTAATTGGCCCGAACTGCTCTTTTTTGAATTACGAATATGGAATTCGATATCTGCAGCATAGCCCCAAAGTAATATTTTATAGGACGATATGCTATGAAAATAGCTAAAGCAGACTAGCCGTGCCGCATCCGTAAGTTGTCTCATTTTTCTAACATTGTAAGCAGCGGAGCTCAGTCTGCCCGCAAGAGAAGACAGATGGGGGCCCCATTGGAGTTTCGAATCTAGGGTTATTAATTTACTAGAGAACTCCACCATTTGTATTAGATTCAAGTGGTGCAGTCTTCATTAAAGTTATATATATAACCTAGATAATTTATTTGTTGAGCCAACAAGAATCAGTACTTGTATTGGTAATATTTTTACTAACTCTGTACCAAGAGAAATATCAATAATTAATATGATAAACTCAGATCATGTAGTCAGTTAGCTTTCTTCTATTTCTAAAAATGATTAAATATCATAAAATTGTTTGCATACCGATGTCAACTGGTCGTGCAAAAAAAAAGTTTACTGCTATTTTCACTTTTACAACAGTCAATTCCAGGACTTTCTTGCCATTTGATAATTGGGTAAATGTATACACTGTGAGTGTGTTTATAATAGTGTAGAAATAAGTAACCACAGTGAATCATTTATAAATTATCTTAGGAACTACTCCAAAATTGAAAAAAAGTATGTTGTATGGTAAAATATTTATATATTAAAAACAAAATTAAAAATTATTCTAGTAAAATTAAAATGACTTGGAACATAAAAAAATGTGAAACTGGAAAAGCTAAGGATTACAACTATGAATTTAATTTAAAAATTGATAACAGTATAACTAGCTCTTATTAGGAAGTGTTTTTAAAAAAATCTTTGCTGATATTTCAGTTTCCACAACCAAATCACTTAACTTATATCTTCCACGACTGTCGCTGAACCAATACTTAAGGAAAGCCTAGCTCCTAGTTTTCGTCTTTAGAATGTTAGTAGATCTTTTATGGGACACGTATATAAAAAAAATTGTACCAGTGATTTTAGACTTGCCACTTCAAAAAAGGTGAAAGTTAAAAATATATTGTTGGGCAAAGCATATTTATGAATGCGTGGGATTAAATGCTATTGGTACTCATTAAGGAAGCTAATTATTTTATACATTTACTATTAGTTATATTTTTGTTGAGTTTCTTGCCGGCTCTTCAACAGGCTCGCCTTCCAAGCTGGTGGTAGCTTCCTGTCGGACTGACACTATAGACATTTCTATGTAACTTGACGATTGTGAGGAAAGTTCTTGTAATGGCCTAATTGAATAAAGAATTAAAGAATATTTTGATTTTAATTTGAATACATTTTGAAAATGATATGTATCATAATTACCAATTTCAGAAATAAATGTAAACTCAGTGCACCAGTAACTCGATTGCGTCGAGACTGTAATACTTTTATGCGATAATATGTACGTACGCTTTTACAATAGGATCCCAGAAAACGTCCGAGAATTTTAACATTTTTAAAAGCTGTGAAAAGACCCGTGTCAGCATGTGAATAAAGGTCTATTTAATATGCGTTATATTCACTAATAGTCGATATACTATACCAATATTCTCAGGTCTGAGGCAGAAACTTTCGCACTGGTTGAAAATTATTTGAAATATAAAAAAAAATAACATGTAACTTGAAGTTTAAAAAAATGTTTAAAGTTTAAATAGAAAATTAAAAATGATTTGTAAGTTAATCGGTTATTATAAATAGTCAAATTTTTCAGATAAATGTACTAAAAATTAAATAAATAATTTAATGGATTCAGTCATGGGTACCAATATGTATAGATACAACATATGCATTGCTAAAATAAAATCGTGGGGCCCGTCCTATACCTACAACAGAAGTAACTTAAATGTTCGTTGTGAAGAATCGCACCACACGATAATAAAAATGAATTTCACATTTTCCCACATTCCAACTGACAATTGTAATTACAGGACTGAATCTATTAAATTACGTTTTTAGTACATTTATCTGAAGAATTTTACTGTTTATGATAAAATCGTTTAACTTAAAAATCTTTTTTGCTTTTTTATTTTTAAGTTGTTAGTTTTATTGTCATTCTATTTAATTCGTTGAGTGCATCATTATTGCAAGTTTTCTTGCGCTTTAGTTTATTGCAGCCCAACTGCTTAATGCGTAATCCCTCCAAAGATCTCATTTCATCTTGGATTTTTGTTTTGTATAGCGCACTGTATTCTACTGAACAAGTCAAAGGACTTGTTCAGTAGAATACAGTGCGCTATACAAAACAAAATTTTTTTTGTTTTGTATGTATTTTTTTGTTTTGTATACATTTGATACTTATATTGATGGGATTGAAAGAAACTACGTTGTCCGCCATCTTGTAGCACCGGCCATCTTAGATCCACTATAATATTGAATATATAAATTATATTGTCACCAGAATCAAAGGCGTATACCAAATTTCAGATCAATCCGTTAACGGGAAGAGCACGACATTTCAATCACTAAATTTGACCCACGAAACAAACGGAATGAGCAAAGTAAAACCATTTAATAATAAAAAAAAATAGCATGTAAGTTGAAGTTTAAAAAATTGTTTAAAGTTTAAAAAATTTAGCATGTAGATTGAAGAGTAAGATGGATATGAAGATTATTTACCGTTGTGTAATTTTTTTTTACTAATTTGTCTATACAATCTTGAAGCAATTAAAAGTTTCAAAGAAAGTTTAACTTAAAGAAGATTGACATTTTTGAACTTTTTAGGAATATCTTTGTGAGTTTAGTTAGATAAATAAAGTTATAAATACTTCTTTATAACGAACTTTTTCTTCAAAAAAAAATATAGTTGAGGAATCTGAAAAGGAGCCTAAGTATTCTTATTGTAAGAACGTATAATGTATTTATCAACAAAAATATGGTTTTTAGAGAGTTAATTTTGGTTTTAATTTTTTAAAGTAAAAAAATAACTTTTAAACTTATAAACCAGTTATACATTCTAATACAGCATTCTACATATACAAGTGAAATTAAATCAGTATACTTCTATATAGCATGTAAGACATATATATCTTAATGTTAAAACACTTTGTTCAATTTTCTATTTTATTAGACTGAGTTAAGTCGCGAAGCTCAACACTGAGCTTTCTTTCCTTCTTCACCAGAGCAGTAGGATTGGAACCGACTACTATATTGCACTACAAATCCCACAAAATCACTAAAAATGGGCAAAAAGTTTTATTCATTCTTCATTTTTTTTTCAGACAAAACTAAAAGCCAAACATTGCAACTAAAATTATATCATCACACAATATTTCCACTATCTTTATACATATGAAGGTATCGTAAACCACACCGACACGTACCTCAGCGGACCCCGTTTTTCCATTTCGCTAGCAAATTGCATCTCTACGTGACCACAGAGGAGGCGTGACGTCGGCCCGTCTGTACCCGCCTTTATTATTCTTCTACGTCGACATTGTTTTAGTTTTTCCAAACAATACGTAGATACTATCTATACTATAATTTTTTTATACAAGATTTACGTCTGTCGTAAATTTTGTATGAACATTAAATGGGTTGTAGCACGTCTTATTTCAGGAAAATTTTTATAGAGTAATATTAGTAAGTGATTTCTCATATTAATTTTTTAAACTATTTTATGTGTTTATATAAAATTTAATGTCATACAATAAGAGCAAGTACTAAATTTAAAAACGTATAAAAATTTGATAAATAATTGCGCCTGTCGTGGCGCAGCGGCACAAGCGTGTGGCTGTAACCGACAGGTTCTGGGATCGATCCCCAGTCGAGGAAATGAAATATTTAAAATTCTCTTTTTAAATATTTAATGTTTCATTTCTTCGCTCTGGTAATGAGGCAAAGCGCGGCGTTGAGTTCCGCCACTCAACACGCAATGCCTCAAATTCGGCGGAAAGTAGGGAACGGAAGTGGAACGGAGTGTCCTAACACTAGGTTCCCGAGTTCCCTCTGCCTACCCTGCCTTGTGCGGGATACAGCGTGAAGCTAAAAAAAAATATTCATTTGTATTTCTAGATTGTTGACTATTACAGTGTGTAAGTAATTGAAAAATAGTAAAAAAAGAGTAAGTACCTTTTTTAACTTCGTGCTCGATCATGTTATAGCATAGTAGACAGCGAAACCTGGAAACTTTATGTTATTTTTTTCTTTTTTTTTTTTTTTATGGAAAAGACAAGGCAAACGAGCGTACGGGTCACCTGATGGTAAGTGATTACCGTCGCCCACGGCCCCGTGTAACACCAGGGGAGCTACAGGAGCGTTGCCGGCCTTTAAGGTTGAGGTAGACGCGCTTTTTGAAGGTACCCATGTCGTATCGACCAGGAAATACTGCCTCGGGTAGGTCGTTCCACAGATGTGTGGTGCGTGGAAGGAAATTCCTACGAAACCGCACAGTAGTCGAGTGCCACGTGTCCAGATGGTGTGGATGGTACTTTAGTTTGTGACGTACTGTGCGGTTGGA
>DWMZ01004332.1:0-11821 GCA_018249855.1 Eueides tales michaeli
TTGATTGGGTATCAAACCCACAGCTTGTCGCTTTTGCAGCCGTACCTTTATGTTCCTACGCCACCAAAACCATCAACTTTGTATTATTTTTACTTCTGAAAATTAATTTAATGAATTTAAACCGTGTGCTACTTTGAACAGCGAGCTTTTAACTTTACGGTCTTCTCTAATGCGCTTTTGTCAGACTAATCTCCTATTAAGCTTTTCTGTCTGATTGTTAGCGGAGAGGTTCAATACTGTTTAGTCGTCTTCATTACGTACGTGGTGACGTTTTATAGTAGTAAAGTGTTTCTTTGTGTCTTCAGAAAGGAATAGTTGCATATAGGTAATAAGTACAATGTTTTCGCTTTTTCGGTTTTAAGGCTGAGTCAATCTCTTTTTTTTTCAAAGGAAGTTAATCAGTTTTTTTTGCAAGTTACATTCGCTAGATTTAATGTAACAATGTGTAACCGTTTGGCTTGGTATGATTTCTGATAGACATTTGTACATACCTCTATATACTTCTAACAAATGTTCTTGTTACTTTAGTAAGTCATACATTCTCTTCAAATTGCGGCGAAATTCTCATACGATTGCTTACAAATTATATTCATATGTTTATGATCTCATATTTTCGAGACTGTCTTTGACCGTTTGGCCCTGTCGCACCGAGATGCAGACGTGCCGAGAGGAAAGATGCTAGATCTGGAAAGATGCTACTCAGATGTTGGAGAAGCGGAGTGTGTGCTTACACATTTGAATGATGACGGGATTCGTATGGAATGTAGTACCGCTTCACTATTCCTTTTCAAATTCCTTTAACGAAGATAAAACTATGTATTTAACATTTTCAAAGTGCTATTTTACACTTAAGAAGGAAAAATCCTTGTTTTTTAAATATCTTAACGTGAAGTCACACCTTCTGGGCATGCTCAAAACATCAAAGAAATTTTTGTTCTTTATGTCAACTATTTTATAATCGCAAATCCTTGAAATTCGGTGGATAGAGGGAACAATAGTGTCTTTATGGGGAACAGAGTGTCTTAACACCAGGATCCATCACGAGGACATAGCGTGAAGCTAAAAATTATAATTATAACACTACAATATACATTCTACACTATAATATACGCTAAAAATTATAATATACATATGGACCAATATAGTGAACACGAGTTCAGATAAGTAAAAATTTTTAGGTTTATTTAGTAACAAATGACGAAACATACAACATATATTATACAAAAGAGTAGACGTTGTTTGCGATCATTTTAATTTCATGTGTCACTTTCGTTTTTACATACAGGCTGCTAAATTAGTTTAAATATGACAAAAAAAAATGAGGACTTTCTTCACGCTGTATTTCGCACACGGAAACCTGATTAAACTACTTCGTTTCTCGCTTTCGGCAGAATTTAGGCATGCATGTTTATTGGCGGAACTCAACCCTGCTCTATGCCTGGTTACCTAAGTGAAGAAAGAATCGAATCCACAACCTGTTGCGTTTAAAATCGCACGCTCATACCCTTAACGGGACATGAGTGGAACGGCACTTTAAAAATGTTACAAATATTTAATTTTTTCTTCATTAAACGAATTTGAAAAAGGCATACTTTTCATCAAAATCCGCTCATCGTTCAAACGTGTAAACACACACACCGCTTCTCCAACATATATATGCGTAGCATATTAGCAAGATATAGCATCCTTCCTCTCGGCACGTCCGCGTCTCGATGCGGGCCAAACGGTCACAGACCGTCTTGATTAGCGTACGCAGGGTATTCCCATGCGATCGCTGACCTTTTCTCGAGCGTCTATGAAGGCTAATATTTCTTCTGTGTTCAATTGGAAAAAATGCCAAATATGAACGGCTAAGGTCTGTTGTGGCACAGGGGCATAAGCATGTGATCCCCACTCCCCACTCAAGGATATGAAATATTTAATATTTTCAATTTAAACGTTTAATATTTTCATTTCTTTTGGTAACAAGAGAACAGTCGCGCGCTCAAGCCCTTAAAATATAGAGGATAACACTATACTAAACATTAACAAGAGAAATTTATAATAATTTGTGTAGAAGACATGACGACGCGAAGGTGTGAGCATCATAAAAGCTGTACCGGATACGTCTAAAGCTCTCGCATAAATATTATGCTTTTAAACAAGTCGGAAAAGGCACATTATGTCCTGCGTTCGGCTTCGGAACCTGGCACTCTGAACGTACTTTGTTTTATATTTTTACATTAAGTTTAATATGAATGTGTAAGGCATGTTTGTTTTGAAATGGAAATTCTGATTGAAAATAGAAAAAAGATTTGATGGGGTGTTTATGTAGTTAATTTTTTTGACTTTATGAAAGCGTAACAGCAATAAAGGCTGTTTTTATTTTTATTTATTTATTTAGATACAGTAAAAAAGATCATGACGAATTGTTGAAATTTTATAGATGCGAGGGAGAGATGCGTCTATTCTCCCATTTGATTGGGAAAATAAAATAAAACAATATTTCGCTATTTTGAGTAAACTTGACGATGCTTTAGGAAAGGAGTGTCTTAACAATAGATACCCTCATCGACAGTGTAAAGTTAGTCCATATACTCATCTTATTTTGAAGATGTAATTATCACTTTTGATTCTCAAAGAGCAAGAATATATTAGGATGTAGCGAACATATGAAACCTATATACCTTAGATACATTTTAACAAGAACGGCACGGCTTGTCTTCGTACATGTTAATGTAATTCTTCTATACGAAAGTGTATGAGTGTAGATGTAGAAATTAAGATGATAATTCTATTAACTTATATTAATAGTCAATTTTATTTAGCCTTTTTGAATGCTTAAACATTTTTGTAGATTACTAGCAATGTATACTTTTGTACGTAGAATCAGCTGTAGGGTTAACATAGGGAACCTAGTCAACCTTTTTTCTTCTCTCTTTTAATTTGTTTTTTGAAGTCACAAATATCCATATGAGGCCTTTCTTAGCGCAAGGGTATAAGCGCGCGACTGTAAAACCGACAGGTTGTGAGTTCGATCCCAACTCGAGGAAATACGATGTATTAATATGAAATATTTAATATTTAATTTTTTTCGTTATTGAGTTGCGCCACTTAACATGCAATATTTTAAATTCGGGGGAAAGTAGAGAGCGAATATGTCTGGGTTAGAACGGAGTGTCTTAACACTAGGATCCCAAGCCTATGCCTACCCTGCCATACGCGGGATACAGCGTGAAGCTGATAATTTTAAAAAAAAAACGGACATTTTAGTACCGTTTCTATGTATAGATAATGATTTAGGTTCAGTATTTATGTGAATAGTAATATTTTTTTAAACATCCTTTACTTGTATTGGGTCTGAGTACAACAAAATACTGTTTGTATTTTTTATTTGACAGTTTTACGATTCACGTCGTAAAGTATTCAAGACGTGTGTCTGTGTATGGCACAGTATGAGGATTCTTTGGTGAAATTTATGTAAAATTACGCTTTTTTTTAGCTTTACTTATGTCTATAGCAGGATAGAGAGAGAATTCAGTATTCAGACACTCCGTTCTCTATACTTCTATACGTTGGAACTTAACGCCACGCCAAATTATTCGGCGGGAAGTGGGGGACGGAAATTTCTTTGTTACCAAGTTCCCTTTGCCTACCTCGCCACGAAGAAAATGAAAATATTAAACTATTCATTTCCCAATGGGAATCGAATCGACAACCGACTTGTTTAGTCTCTTTTTATTTGACACTTTTACGATTTCTATCATAAAATATTCAAAACACGTGTCTGTTGTACATATTATTTACTCACAGCATTTGGATACTTTGATAAAATTTATGTAATATATCTGTCTTCTATATTCAATTGAACAACCTCAGGTTTATGTAAATAGCGAAAATGTAAGAATAACCTTTGTAGATTGATACCTTACTTGAATCATAATATTTTTTATACGGTTCAGTCTATAGAGATAGTTTTATTTATATTTCTATACAAATATTGTAGAATAGAAGAGTTTGTTTTGTTGCACGTTATAATCTTAGGAATAGATGCTATTTTTTGTGTTATTTAAATCATTTGAGACGTGACATGGCGCAGTGGCGCAAACGGGTGACAGTGAATGTGACAGGTTGTGAGTTCCGACCTTTTTTTCGCTCTGGTAACAAATTTGGGATTTGGTGAAAAATGGGGAACAGAAATATCTTAATGGGAACGGGGTGTTTTAACACTAGGTTCCCAAGTTCGTTCTACCTAGCTTGCCACTTCCATGCAATTGTCGAGACATTGTGTATAGAGTAGCTGAACTCAACGCCACGTTTTGTCTTCTTACCATATGTATGATTTCAAGTACGTATCAGTGGAGTTATATGTTAGAAGAGAGTACTTGGTATTTCTAAGTTGTAAATCGTCAGCTAATGAGAGTAGCTATATATATCTTATAATAACAAGGCTTTTAAGTACCATAAACTACTGACTGTTAATCAAAATTATCCTATTAATATTATAAATGTGAAATTTGGTGTGGATAGATGTTTGGTGTATTTTCATGCAACATGTAGATTATATTTTATACAAGAATTCAACAATAATATGACCAGACAAAACCGCGTCTGTTCTCCCATTATTCATTTTGTAGATGGAGTTCCCGAAAAGCCTATTTTAGTGCTTACCAACAAACGCTCTTCAATATGCAAACATAATTAAAAAAAAATTAAAGACCCCTAAACAAAAAAATCGCCACCCCATCTTAACAAAGTGCTTATAGCTCTTGACATATTGATCCACATTAATTTTCGTAAAACATAGCTAATAATTAAAAAGTACTAATTAAAAAGACTTCTGATTGAAAAAAACCACACTTAAATTGGTACATTAATTCAGGAGCTAAGGTGCCACAGTCAGGGAGACAGGCGAAAATTAGAAATTAAAAATAGACAGATTTGGTCTCGTAAACGGTAAATTCAAGAACGTACAAGTTTCATTCTCTCCACTATTAATAAGCCGTGTTAAGTAGAAAGTTTAATATCGCGAAACGGAAGACGCGTCCGTTTCAAAGGACGGTCGTCTCTAAAATTCTCCTTTTATAAAACTGGTGCTTAATTACTGGTGCTGCAAGCGTGAATTAAATATTGTTTTCTTGAATACTGTAAGTTTACTTTAGCTTCAGCTAATTTTATAATATTCTTGAAGAAAATGTTGATTATACTTGTCATTTGAACTTAGGTTCTTTTGTTCTTGTATTTGCGATGAAAATAATTTGTTTTGTAATTAATATCGTCTGGTTCTCTAATTGGATGCTTAAATCTTTGCTTTTTCCTTTATTCTTTTTTTAGTTTCACATTTTTATTCTTGTAAAGGACTCGCAGTGTTAACAGTAAAGGCCTGACATGCTAGTGTTAAGACCTGTGTTTCCCAATATCTTTATTCTCATTTAGTCTTGAATCACTCAAAACTAGTTATGTTTTTACTAAAATGACTTTAAACAAGATTATTATAATATTTGTTTTAACGATTACGTGATGACTTTTGGTCCGATCCCCACTCAGGGTAAAGCTTATATTTAAATTTAATCGCATTTCCCCCGCAAGATTTCAATTTAATAAAACGCGGCGTTAGCTTCCGCCATGGAATACGCAAGTTCTCCAAAATTAGACAGTACGTGGAAAATGGAAAGTCTTAACACTTGGTTCCCTATGCCATATATGGTGAAACTAAACAAAGGAAACAATAAAGTAAGATACAGTTACAACAGTACGTCGCGTGTACAAAGTTCCGTGTTCCGTACTCCAGCAACCGTCATTACCTCGGCCCTATAGTATATGTCATGTCCATTAAAGTTGTATTGACGTCCATTGTTTTAAAATGTTAGGTGATTCTTGTTATTTTTTGTTTTAATTTTTCAGTTTTATTATTAAGTTGGTAAATTATAGGGTAAAAAATAAGATTTTTTAAATGTTTACCCTGTATCCCACACATGGCAGAAAATAAGTGTTATATGGAAATAAGTGTTAAGTCACTCCGTTTTGTGCCCCACTACCGAAATACAAGGAATATATAATGATGCCACTATAAAGCAGAGTGTTTAAGTTACACGCATAAGGGTTTGATTTCTATCACGATGAATATTTTTAATAGTGGAGCGTTGAGATTCGTCACTTAACCGAAATTGTATAAAAAATGGGACACCGGGGTTACGTAACTCACTTCTCCCTCTGCCAATCCAGCTATATACGGCATACAGCATTAAACTTTTATTTTAATAATATAATATGCAATAATATAGTAAGGCCCGTCGTAACGCCAGGGGCTCAAGTTATTGATTGTAAACACGACAATCCCCACTAATTTCTTCGATCTGGTAAGAAGACAAAGCAGAGTTACGTTCCGCCGCTCAACACGCAATGTCTCAAATTTGGCGAACAAGGGGGAACGGTACACATTATTTTTCTCAGTTTCCTCTACCTACCTGCCATATGTGAGGGATACAGCATGAAGCTGCCCCTATAACAGATATCTGTATGTTATTGAGGCGAGTCGTTGATAAGTTATAAGTTTAATAACCACTCGAGGAAATTAAATGCGGATTCAAGCTCAACACACAATATCTTAAAAATGCGCCGGAAAATGAGGAACGAAAAAGTTATAATGAAAACTTAATGTCTTAATGCTAGGTTCCCAAGTTCCCTGCTTACTTGCCCTGACATGTGCAAAATACAGCGTGAAGCTGAAAAAATATTTGTGTAATACGACCATCCTCAATCTCAGAGAGACGTTGCGTCGTTTATTGTAGCTCATCAAAGCCTTGTGTTGTCAAATTGTCGAAAGAAACATTGCAGTTGCGTCGACAATTTTTTATATTACACGTTTTCATTGTCTTTTAGGATCCGTCATAAGGAACAGAAAACAAAATGAAAATTGACTAAAATATATATAGGCCATTTTGTGCTACTTTTACTGTGCCATGTTTATGGATTATAAGCTTTTGCCGTAGAAAGTGCGAAACGAAAAAATATATTTGAATAATTTATAGTAAAAGTTGAAAATTTATTATTGAGTAAAACCTATTATTCAATCCTAGGCAATTATTATGATAAAAGTGTATGGGATTAAATGCCGTTGATAGTTGGAAAGCTCAGTTGGAAAGCTATGCTTATACTGGCAGTTATGCTTATATGCCGGCTCTTCTCAGACATGTCTATGTAACAAGACAAATGACACATATAAGTACCTGTAATGACCTAATTATACACAATATAAACATTTTATTTTGATTTTTTAATACGGGTAAACACGCAGATACATACGTGTATCACTGTAAACGTTTGTGGGCACAAGCGTGCGACTGTAAAGGTTTGTTGGTTCGATCCCCTCAGGATCGCTCTTCGCTCTGGTAAAAAGGTCAAACGCGGCGCGCCAAGTAAGGTCCGTCACTCAATTCACAATGCCTTAAATTCGGTCGAAAGTTACGAAAGCAAGTGTCTTAACACTAAGTTCCCTAGTTCTCTCTGCCTTCACTGCCTGCTAAATACGACCGCGTTTTCCAATAGACATAACCACAGCTATCATGAGCTATATATAAATAATTAACATGATATACATACATATAGCCTTCATTGATATATAGATATTTTTACTATTTTTAAAGTGTTATTCCACACTTAGGAAAGAAAAATACTAAATTTAAAAACGTATAAAAATTTGAACGAAGCAGGATATGGACCTGCGCCTCTTGAAAACCGTTCAAGCGCTCTGACCACTAAGCCATCCGTCCTCACCAAGCTCCGTCGAAAATTTTTATACGCTTGTTACAACTTATTTATGTTGCTAGCATCTCTGTAGGGAGATTTTTATAAATTTCCGCTACCCAAAGATAATTAGAATTATCGTTTGACAAGAGAGAATGCTGTTTATTAAATATTTTTACTATTTTTATTTTTTTTATTTTTCTTTCCTAAGTGTGGAATAACACTTTAAACTTCGTTTGGTGAGGAAGGATGGCTTAGTGGTCAGAGCGCTTGAACGGTTTTCAAGAGACGCAGGTTCTAATCCTGCTTCGTCCAAATTTTTATACGTTTTTAAATTTGATATATAGATGTTTTATCTAAAAAGATTTCCAGTTCGGACCATTACTTCTTAAGATTAATGTAAACAATCAAACAAACTCTTCACGACCGGAACTGATAGTAACTCTACGGAGTTACTAAGAAAATGTCTAAGCCTCAGGGGTTTCAATGTGAAGTAATTAATGATTTGCATCGGGCACGGCGCCAGGCGCTATGCATTCGGATTTTGGGCCAATCTCCTATACTTTTATACTAATGGTGGTTATTCATTTCAGTTTTAGTATATTTTGTTTACCTCAATTTTGATTAAAAAAAATTATAAAGAGGTACTTTTGGGGTGCTCAAAATATACAATTATATTTTTTTCCAGCTGAAAACCAAACCAGCTGGCAGAATATCTGTGATATTGCTGTGACGGTAAGGACGTTTTATATACATTTCATATACAAACACGCGCAGAGCTTCACGATGTATCCCTTATATAGGCAGAGGGAACCCAGTGTGTTGAGACATTTTGTTCCCCACGCTGCGATGAAATTTTCAGACATTGCAATTTTTTCAACACGCAATGCCCCAAATTCGGCGGAAAGTGTAAAACGGAAATGGAACGGAGTGTCATAACACTAGGTTTCCGAGTTCCCTCTGCCTACCGTGCCATTTGCGGGAAACAGCGTGAAGCTAAGTACAAAAATATGTAAAAGCGGTTTCCAAGAAGCGTGGGTCCAAATGCCACTTCGCTCATATTTGTCTACGTTTTCTTAAAATCACATTATGCTTAGTGTTAATTGAACTCGCATATGTAGAATAGAAAGTCAGAAGCTACGCTGCTGCACCAAAACGGCCTTTTTTATCACACAAAAATCTATAATATATTAGATTTTAAGGATACAAAGTTAAAAAGGAGCTCATAAATTGAAACCACCCGAATCCACATAAATAATTCGGTCAGTTCTATGAAATCTTTTCACCGCCTTCTATTCAGTTCAATAGAGAATTTCTTTTCAATTTTCGTCGTTTCCAATTTGCCTGGATACGTACAATGCGGTGATGTGATTCGTGAAGTGTGTGTTTGATAAGACTGTATGTATACTATGTTGATGATAAAAAAAACTTGTTACTTCTAGAAGTGATGTATAGAATACATTAAAATGAAGCCCCTGATTTAATTTCTGTGAGATGTAATGTGTATACATTATTCAAAAGACGGTTGTGATATATTTTTTAGGTTTGCGGTGTGTATATCGCAAAGGTAACTTGGGCATGTAGTGGTAAGACACTCCGTTCCCACTTAGAGATTTCCTTCCACCCATTGCTGTTGGAACTCAACGCAGCGTGCTACCTCGTTATATAATCATTTTGTCATAGATAAGCTATATATTATAATAATTAGAAAGTTTTTTTTTATGCAACAGCAGCTTTTACCTGCAGCTTCATATAGCACATACCTAATATATTCTATAGCTTTCATCGATAAATTAACTATCGACAACGAAAATCTATATTTTTAATTCGACACGTAGTTTCTGAGATAAGAGCTTTTGTACAAACAAACTAGTTAATATATTAGTATAGAAGTATAGATGATATTTAATCATTTCGCAAGTAATTACTTATAATAATTGGAAGTAAGTGAATGAGCTTCTGAAGCCTTTCAATAATTCAATCTCGCGTCCATGTTGATTTGTCACTAATGTATTCTTATATTGTTCATCCAATGACATACTAACATACATACGAAAATTATTAAAGGTTTCTTTATGTTTTATTTGCTTTCATTTATCGATAAATCGATAGTGCGTGATGAATGGAGTGTTTTGACACTGGGTTCCCTCTGCCCTCTGTGTGAAGCTAAGTGAAGCTGTAAATAATTATGTATTTATGTTTTAGTATGGTAGGGTAGGGGATGAAACTCGTTTCATCTCTTTCTGCCGACGGTACTAGCGGTACTCAACTACGCGCTTTGCTCCGTTAACACACCGAGCAAAATGAAAATGTTATTTTTTTAATACTTTGTTTTTTAACACTTTGAGGCCTGTCGTGGCGCAGCGGCACCAGCGTGTGACTGTAACCGACAGGTTCTGGGTTCGATCCCCAGTCAAGGAAATGAAATATTTAATATTTTCAATTTAAATATTTAATATTTCATTTCTTCGATCTGGTAATAAGGCAAAGCGCGGCGTTGAGTACCGCCACTCAACACGCAATGCCTCAAATTCGGCGGAAAGTGCGGAACGGAAGTGGTGGAACGGAGTGTCTTAACACTGGGTTCCCGGGTTCTCTCTGCCTACCCTGCCTCGTGCGGGATACAGCGTGAAGATAAAAAAAAATTAAATACTTTTCGTGAGGATCGAACCCACATCTTGTTGCGTAGTTGCCTTTACACCACGACAGGCCCCAAAAGGCATTTATATATAATGTTAATTTAAAAACTATGAACATTGTTTGTTTACTTTAAATAAAACTTATATAAAGTTGTCACGCAGAAGCGCAGGCAGAGCGTAAGTCTCTGCTTGTGACATTAGTTTTTTACGGCCTTCGTCGCCAGCTACGTACACGCCGCCAGCCTTCTCTCATTCGTAGGCAAAAATACAGTCATATTTATAAAATTTAAAATTTTCCATTATAACTATAATTTTTTTTCAGGCAGTCAAGTTTTTGATCTATATACTAAATTTAAAAAACGTATTAAAATTTGAACGAAGCAGGATTTGAACCTGCGCCTCTAAGAGATCGTCCAAGACGTTGGATTTAGTATTTTTCTTTCCTACATACAAACATAACTTCACGCTGTATCCCGCACATGGCAGGGCAGGCAGAGGGAACTTGGGAACCTAGTGTTAAGACACTTCGTTCCACTTCCGTTCATGTTGAGTGGCGGAACTCAACGCCGCGCTTTTGCCTTATTATCAGAGCGAAGAAATGAAACATTAAATATTTTAATTGAAAATATTAAATATTTCATTTCCTCGATGGGGATCGAACCCAGAACCTGTCGGTTACAGCCACACGCTTGCGCCACGGCAGGCCTCAAATCTATTTTTCTTTCCTAAGTGTGGAATAACTAACTTTAAAAATAGTAAAAATATGCATATATCTTATATCTTCGTCGAACTGTGCGAAGTTTTTATATAACGAGTCGATTCGATGACGTTTTTATTTTGGTTTAGCCTGGGGAAGCCTAGTGGTGTGACACTTCGTTTTTCACTTCCCAATTTTTTAATTTTTTTCCGTTCCCCTTACCGAATTGAATCTCCCGCGCGGCCTATTTCAAGAGCGATGGAATGAACCCCAAGTTGAAACTCACAACCTAATATTGAAAACGGCATTTAAATCTGGTTATCCGCTTTTAAAACTATTGCTTAAAAACCATAGACAAAATTTTAAATTTTACTAAATAAATCATCATTCGAGCTTATCTATTTATTTAAAAAAAAAATGTATTTTGGGCTCTATTAAATTAATAATGACCCTTCTATAAGTTAAATACACACAGCAATCGTGTTTTAAATATAAATAGTAATGTGACGCCGGCTCACATTTTTAATTATTACCATAGATAATATTATTTAATTATCTATGAATATTGTAAACATTTTAGCCATAGATAGAATACGGTCGCGTGACCACAGACTACGTATCAATCGGTTAAACCAATAAAATGTATGTATGAATATTTATAATCTGTGATTTGTGCTGACCCGATGAATAGATAAGCTCGAATTGATTTACCTTGTATGAAAATACTGTCAGTTTTTATGTAACACGCTCGTTTCAAAGG
>DWMZ01004333.1:0-11821 GCA_018249855.1 Eueides tales michaeli
ATTTGTCGTCAGTCTGCACGCAGCCTAAACATATTAAGAAAATGCGATTCGTATACTCTTGAAAGTGGGCAATAAAAGAGAATTTACCTGCTATTATGTTGTTTCATTGAGATTTAAGTGTTTTTTTTCTTACAATTAAATATTGCGGTTCGGGCCCAGCTGAGAGTTGGAGTATTGGATGACAGTATCTTTGTCTGAACCCGTTTCGATCGAACTATACTCGTTTTATACTTAAATTGAAGGTCAACCAGTGAATTGAAAAGGATTTGCTCAATTATAATGTAAGAAATCGATATTTTACGTAATATTATAGAAGATTTTGTGGAGAAAGTTTCACTGTGACAGGATGTAATTAGATTTTTTTTTGTATTAAAACAATTTTTGGACTCAACTTTCTCTTTTATTGTATGCCTAAAGCGTAAGTTATCACGTTTCAAATAAGATCTGTCTTTTATTATTTTTTTTATCAGCTTATAAGCAAAGGGAACTAAGTGTTAAAATACTCCGTTTCCGCTAAGAGATTTCTCCACTTTCTGCCCATATTTCTTTCACAAATAATTACAATAAAATGTTCTCTCTTCTCGCCTCGTTCCTCCATTATCTAACACTGATACTACTACCTACAAGACCTGCAAAAGAATATACACTTATTTACTTACTTAGCTTCACGATCCGGCATACCTCCTTCGCCTCGTCTATATATATAGATACTGTGTTTCCGAAGGTCAACCGAGGTCTCCTCCCCCTCTCTTACCACTCTGTTTTCCTTCCTATATATTTATTGCTATTCTTTCTCCACTCATATGCTGGACGTGTCTTCTTCATTCTCACTGGGACATCCACGCTAGTACCTACCATTTACTATATATATGTGAAATAAAAAAAAATGTACTTAAAATTAAAGTACAATAGCATATATCGCTCCATTTGAATAACTAAATAATCAATAAACGACCAATTAATATAATTACACTATACATCTCTACACCGCGGCCGTTGATGCCACGCCCCTTGCTCTACAACAATGAAATCATTTACCAAACTTTAAAACAACTATTTAAAATATATTACTTGACTCCATAGGGGTCGAGGGTACATTCTATTATTTTATTTTTTGTAAAGATCAAACTCGCAATATTTTGTAGTAATTGGTTATAACTGAGGGTAGTTATTGTTGACTATAGTGTACAGCATGTGCGTGTAAGTCTACGTATTTGTTGATTGATTTGTTTACTTTTTGTTATATGTACTTAGTTTTATATATTTTGTATTATGTCGACAGGTCGTGGGTTCGATCTGCACTCGAGGTAATGAAATATTTAATATTTACATATATTCTCTGTAGTAACAAGGAAAGCGCAGCGAAATGCCTGAAATTCATTGAAAATGGTAAACGAAACGGACTTCTCAATATTAGACTGTATTTTATCTTTTGACAACTATAAGTATGAATTAAATTTATTAATTCAACATATATTTTTTACCTTCACGCTTTATCCCGCATATGGCAGGGTAACAGAGGGAACCTAGAAACCTAGTATGTTCCATTCTCCACTTTCCTTTGAATTTGACACATTGCGTGTTGAATGACCGAAGGTGTGAAAATATAAAATATTTCATTTCCTCGATCAGGTATCGAACCCGCAACCCCAACACCCCTCTACCACATAACAATTATAGTTAAATAATCAAATAACAATTATAAAGGGCCTATTAACTTATAAAGGATATAATAAAATATAATAAAACAATTGTTCTCACTAATTGCTCTCAACTGAATGAGATCGTGTGGCGTTTTGTTCCATACAACGTGGAATCAATGAGGAACCTTTACAGTACTTTACCATACTGTATATTACAGGCCGAGGGCACTGTAGTTACTTGTAAGGTATATGGTATTGTTCAACGTTTATGTTAAAGTGTACTCTGTATTGTACGTATTGTTATTAAAGGTTATAATTGACTTTTGTTGGTCATTTTTATTGTAGTTTGAAGAAAGTTAAGGTTAATGTGACTTTTTTCTTTTTTTTTAGGTTCACGCCGTATCCCACACGTGGTAGGGTAGAGGGAACCTGGGAACCTAGTGTTAAGACACACTCCGTTCTGTTTTTAACTTTTAGGTGGGAATTCGAGGAATCGTGTTTCAAATATTATAGACGTTTTTTTTCTCAGTTACATATATCCCACACGTGGGAGGACAGAGAATCTGGACACTGAGCTCAATCTTGTTACCAGAACACAAAAAAGAAAAAAATAAGCATTTCATCTGTATATATTAAATATTACATTTCCTCGAGTGGGAATCGAACCTACACCTATACCTGTCGTTAACAACAAGACAAACTGCGTAATAGTATTGAGGCAAAATATAGAGAGATATATGCATAGTAAGTGTATTTATAATATTGTTTTATGAAAATACAATGTAACAATTATAAACTACATAACTTTGTGCCTTTTAGAAAAATTACAGGGCTTTTCTTAATTTTTCTACTAAGGTACTTATCTTCACGCTATATCCATAGCGGGGTAGGCATAGAGAATGCAAACGGTCTCGGCATACCTCTTTGGCCTCGTCCACTGTTATTAACCTCTTCACACGTGCCCTCCGGGGGGTCCACATGCTTTTTACGTGACCTTCCTCCAGTATCGTAGATACTGTGTTTTCGAAGGTCAACCGAGGTGTCCCCCTCCCTCTCTTACCACTCACTTGTCCTTCATAGATCTTTTTTGCCATTCTCTCTTCACTTATTCGCTCAACGTGCCCAAACCACCTGAGCACGTTCCTCTTCATTCTCACTGTTACATCCACGCTAGTACCTACCATTCTCTGTATCTCTCCATTGGGTATGCGATCAGCTAAACTGACTCCGCATATCCTACGAAGAGATCGCATCTCTACAGTATTCATCCTTCTTACATTCTTCTTCTGTAATACCCACGTTTCGTTGCCGTATAAGAGCGTCGGTACCAGTACTGCATTGTGTACCTACGGCCAAATGCGCAGCTAAGCTGACTAGTTTTCCTATAAAAATATATATTTCTAAAAAGAAATCTAGCGAACAGTATTTATTTTTTATTTGCGTGGATGATCGCTTATTATGTCTTTGAATAATGTTAAAAAATCATAAAATTTAAAATTTTATAATCTGTTTACATTTTTCGAGGTAAAAAAAATGTAAGTTGCGATAAAATAATTTGATTCTGACTCTGGCTCCAACTCTATTAATCTATACAATGAGTGACGTTTATAATTTAAATAAAATTAAGCCTTTCTATGGCTATTTTATAATTAGACAAAAACCTATATATCTACAGATATGATGGCTTCTCTATTATATACCTTATTATTGTTAATTTAGCCACTTACCTTTCCTCAACATTTAATATAATTCAGCGGAAAGTGAGTAATGAAAGTCTGAATGGGAACGGAGTGTCTTAACACTAGGTTCCCAAGGTCCCTCTACCTATCCTATATGCAGGATATAGCGTGAAGCTTATAATATTTTATAGGTTTAGTGGCGTTAGTATTTCCAATGAATAGATAATGGTGTGATATTGATATTACGCTATTTTGAATTTTGCATTGGATATAATTGACCGAATCCTCGTTCTTTAAACAAATTTTAAATTCTATCAATCTCAGTCTGCCGATCACGAAATTTAAATAAACTAATAATTATTACAAAATAAATTAAAACCTCCTAACAGATACGATCCACGAACATACATCTATAACATGTGTACACTTTAAAAAAAAGCAATTTAAACAAAAAAAATAAACAATACAAGCAAAAAAAAGGCACAAAACGATAAAAATCAGTACCATTTTATCCACATTTCAACCACCAATCCTTTGGGAAGAAATCGATACTCCATTATGGGTTACTCTAGCGATCTTATCAAAATAGGATCAGCAATTCAAACAAACATGCAACAAAAGTGGTGCAATGCACTTGCGGCAGTTTACAGCGTGGGAGAGTATTTGTGATCTTTTCTAGTGTATAAAGTGAAAGAGGTTAGGCTGTTTTCGATTTTTTTTTTTTACTTTAATAACTTAAAGTTATTATGGTATAGTGAATTGTAATACCTACGCATTCTATTAATAAGGCTCTCGTAAGAGAAAGAGTAGTTTTTACTTTCACTCTGTACTTTACACTAGCAGAGTGACAAAGGAGACTTGAAAACTCTCCTTCACACTTCCCGCCGAATTTGAAGAATTACATGTTGAGTGGTGGAACTAACCGCAACGCTTTGACAATGGTCATGAGTGTAAATATCACTCGGTGGAATAACCTTAATAATATTATAAATGTGGAAATTAATGGGGATGGATGTTGTTTTCCACTTCAATTCATGCAAAAACTACTGCATTATAGGTTTTACATCAGAATATGGCTAGTCTATTTAAAGATGTTTTAATACAAATTTAGATATACAATAACAGTTAATATATAAGCTAATTTAGTTATAGTATAAAATTTTATTTACTAATTTAGTTATACATTAATAATACCAATATATACATTAAATATACAATAACAATTAACAAGCTAATTTAGTTATACTATAATATTTAAATTACTAATTTAGTTATACATTAATAATACCAATATATACATTAAATATACAATAATAATTAATAAGCTAGTTTAGTTATACTATAAAATTTAAATTACTATTTTAGTTATACATTAATAATACCAATATATACATTAAATATACAATAACAATTAATAAGCTAATTTAGTTATACTATAAAATTTAAATTACTATTTTAGTTATACATTAATAATACCAATATATACATTAAATATACAATAACAATTAACAAGCTAATATAGTTATACCATAACATTTAAATTACTAGTTTAATTATACACCAATAATTCAATAAGTACTTTAGTTATACTATAACAATTAAGAAGCTAATAGTATATTTGATTCTCGCGATTATTACACATTTTAAATGAAACAATTGTAATTGTAGTATATTGTTTGTTTAACATTTTTGGAAACCCAACGTTTCGAACACTTTACAGTAGTCCGTGGTCACGGGTAGACAATATACGCGATTAATCCGATTAAAATTGATCTATTTAAAATTAATAAGCTAATTTAGTTATACTAAAACATTTAAATTACTAATTTGGTTATACTTTATTAATACCAATAACTACTTTAGTTGTACAATAACAATTAATAAGCTAATTTAGTTATACCAAAACATTTAAATTACTAGTTTAGTTATACACCAATAATTCAATAACTACTTTAGTTATACTATAACAATTATTAGGCTAATTTAGTTATACATTAATAATACCAATATATACATTAAATATACAATAACAATGAATTTAATTACACTAAAGTATAACAATTATTTGACGAGGCCTGTCGTGGCGCAGCGGTACAAGCGTGTGACTGTAACCGACAGGTTCAGGGTTCGATCTCCAGTCGAGAAAATGAAATATTCAATATTTTCAATTTATATATTTAATGTTTCTTTTCTTCGCTCTGGTAAAAAGGCAAAAGCGCGGCGTTGAGTTCCGCCACTCAACACGCAATGCCTCAAGTTCGGCGGAAAGTGGGGAACGGAAGTGGAACGGAGTGTCTTAAGACTAGGTTCCCGGATTTCCTCTGCCTACCCTGCCTCGTGCGGGACACAGCGTGAAGCTAAAAAAAAAGAAGACAACTATTTTAAAGCTATCAAGAAGATAATTCCAAAATTTGAGAACACTGGGTTCCTAGGTTCCCTTTGCAACTTGGCTAGCTGTTTCACAATAACTAGCTGTTTCGATATCACAATATATTTACTTCCTAATAAACAATCTATTTACAAATTGAACCCTCTCACTCTCCCGCCGCAGCGCTGTGACCCACTTAGCCTCGCGCCCGTCGATCGCACTCGATTGTGTTTCGATTAATTCGCAATACTTGTACCGTCTACATTTTATATTTGATCATGTTGTTAATGTGGAGGCGGCTTTTTTTTTTTATTATTACGATCATTTTATTGAATTGTATATTTTTTATATGCTATAAAATTAGGCAGAAAGTGGGGATGGGAAGTGGAACGGAGTGTCTTAACGCTAGGTTCCCAAGTTCCCTCTGCGTACCCTGCCATATGCGGAATACAGCGTGAAGCTAAGTAAGTAAGTATTATGCTATATACAGTTATATATTCTTATTATGTCAGCTATAGAATATAGCGAGCAAATAAAATACCTAACATTTTCATATTAAAAGCAGCGCGATGTTGAGGTCCTTCACTCAAATTCGGCAGTGAGTGGGGAATGGAACGGAGTGTTTTAACACTAGATTCCCAAATTCACTCTGCCTTTCTTGCTCCTGCATGAAAGGACACATACAGCGTAAAACTAATAAACATATTATACATATTTGACTACAGGCGTGTCCCCATGTACCCAAATTCTCCCTCTGTCATATGTCTCGATACAGCGTGAAACTGATGAAAAACACTCAATATAAACTTATTACATATAAACCACTATCCATATTTTTATAAATGCGGGCGACTTCACAGGTTCCCAAGTTCCCTCTACCTTCCGTACCATATGCGGGATACAGAAAAAAAAAAACACTCAATATAAACTGATTATGAACACAAAGCACCATCCATATAGCCGCAGCCGCGGGCGTGTCAGTGACACTCGCAGTAATTATTTTTATTATTGACCGCGCTAAGCTCCGCGCTTGTATATTTTGTTCCTCCATTTTTGTTTCGTTTTACGCCGATGATGATAGATTAATTAATTTCCCACCCGACGAGCGCTGAGGGTTAGGTGTATGGAATTTATTGTTGGCTCGTGAATATATAGATATTGTTGGTATTATATTCAAATGAAGTCTGTGACACAAGTGGCTCAAATGTCCACTGTTTTTGTAATCGCAGGTTCGATGCTCACTCGAGGAAATGAAATATTTAACATATCTTCATTAGAAACAAGGAGAAGTGTGGCGTTGAGTTCCGTAAGTGGACATGCATTGCCTCGTTTAGCGGTAAGTTGAGTACAGAAGTGTTTTAAAAGGAACGGAGTGTCTTAACACTAGGTTCCCAGGTTCCCTCTCACCTTAAACGTACTTGAAGCTAAAATGATTAATAATATATAAATATCTATTTAGAAGTTTTATAACTTAACTATATTTCTAATATTTCCGTCGTAATTTTTCATTTCCGCAAGAACTTGTTCCGGGCTCGCGACGACTTCGTTAAAATTTTACAATTCCTTCCGGAAACCTGAAACTTGGTACAAAGGATTGTCCATCTCTTTCTCTCCTCAGAGATATAGTAGCTGCGTCTCGCTTCACAACTTATTGTAATAGTGGAAGCTAAGCTAGAAAGTATTGAATTATAGCTTTCAGGTTGGTGTTATGTAATATTTGTGTTAAAAAGTAAGAAAAATCGTTATTGTAAGGTTGATTTTTTTTTGTTTTCTTATTAGATAGATTTGCCGTATGATTCCGGCTGAGAATAGGATCACCCTGGTACTAATGGTGTCGTAAGAGGCGACTAAAGTACGCGTGGGAGAGTCACGTTGTCAGCAATGACAACACGCATGGGCAGACTCGACCGAATTGTTACCACTCCCGGCATTTAAAACCGGCGTCAAGTAGTGGCTTTGGTCACTGCGTTTCGCATTGGGTAATGTCGGGCCCCGGTGCCCATCCACCTTACAGAACGACAACGCTCCTGTAGCTCCTCTAGTGCTACACGGGGTCGTGGGCGGCGGTAATCACTTACCATCAGGTGACTCGCACGCTCGTTTGCCGTTTCTTTTCCATAAAAAAAATTACATAGAATTTAAATTTTTATATTCTTTAATTTAATATGTGGACTCTATTTTAAAAAGTATAAGCAATATTTATATTATTATTGTTTGGGAGCTTAAAATTGTAAAACTGTTTTGTTTAAATAAATATCAATATTATAAAAACATAATTTAAAATAATTATTTTTCTTTTAGTATTATTTAATTTCTCGCTAGGAATGGAACCCAAAACCCATCATTCATTCATCATTAGTATTATATTTTCGGTTTCGGACAAGTAAAGACCTGACGAAAACGAAGAGAAGTAATAAGTACATTTTACTTATTAATTTATATATTAAATAGAATCTCTCTCTCTCTCTCTCTCTCTTCTATCGCTTAATCGCCCCCCAGTATATCTACCAACCTCTTTGTCTCCTCCTCTCTCATGGCAGGGTAGGATCTTGGGAACCTAGTGTTAAGACACTGCATTCTCCACATTCCGCTGAATTTGTGGCGTAGCGTGTTGAGTGGCGAAACTCAACGTCGCGTCTTGCCTTATTACTACAACAAATAAACGAAAACATTAAATATTTAAATTGAAAATATTACATATTTCATTTCCTCGAGTGGCGATCGAACCCACAATCTGTTGTTTACACTCACACGCTTGTGCCGTTGTACGCTCGTATCATATCGTACACTCTCCAGTATAACTACCAACCTTTTCATATTGTTATTTGATGACTGTAGTTACATGTACGTTTCATATCTTTAATCATTCATTTCATCAGTATGTATACAACCTTGGATCAGCCCGGGATCAGGGATATTGGTGACACAGTGAAAAAGTTCCAAAAGAGAAACTAGAAACTGTGTCGTAAAGAAGTGGCATACTATGCCTGGCCCCAAAGTTTACCTCCCCGGACGTCCAAAGAAGCAATGGTTAGATCATCGTGATGCAGGACTTAGCAGCCAATGGACCAGCAAAGATGCTGGAGAAGAATCTGCAATATTGGTTAAGTTTGGAGGACTAAAGTGGGGCAGTTGAATGGGGAGACGGGGGACCTTGGCACCAAAGACTGGAACTAATGCCAGTTACAAGAAAACTCTATGTGACCTTACGAGAGCTTACTATTATGTAACAATTCAGTTCTCTTTTTTTATTTAAATATAACCAGATTAAGAATAAACAGCTTCGTTCCATTCTTTGTCTTTTCGCCGTTATAGATAACATATGAAATAGATAACAATCTATGACGAAGTCAGTTGTGTCGTATAGAAAGAAGAGAGGAAGTTTATGGCTTCGATCCTCACTCGAGGAAATTAAATTTTTAATATGTTAAATTCTTCACTGTGGTAATATAGCAATTCGCGGAGTATTGCTCCCAAATTTGGCGAAAAGTAGAGAAGAGAAGTGTTTTAATGAAGCGAAGCGAAGCGAGCTTAACATTAAGTTACACACACAAAACAGCGTGACGCTTAAAACATGTCAATAGACCAGAAAATAATATTGAAATTAAAATTGTAATAAATTAGGTCGTTATAGCTCAGTGGCATAGTGTCTAACGGTACTTAGTTCGATTCTAACTCGTGAATACGAATTATTTTCATTTCCTCGCTCTAGTAACAAAATTAAGCGTTGATGTTGAGCGAAGTGTCTGACACTTGACAATATCTTAAAAAAAAGCGTAAATTGGGGAACAGCGGAACCCTAGGTTCCCTCTGTCGTCCCTGCTATAGATTTAAAAAAAATGTCCTTTCTGCATAATACTGTCCGACCAAACTGAGTATAGAATCTAAATCCGTTCGGCGAGTGTTCAGTTTGAATTATATATAAAGTTGCTCAATAACCCGCACTCGCGCTTTGTTCCTTTGTGAGAATATCCAATGCCATCCACCTACTGAATGGGTACGAAAAAGGAAGTATTTTATCAATACATATGTATAAGACATAGGTATTTTTTTTTTAGTGGTTTATTCTTAGGTAATACTAATAATAATTATGTCCAACTAAATACAGGAAAACACTAGCTTCAAATTATAACAGAGGTCAAATTACGTTAAAATATAGATATAAAATGATAAAATTATATATTACTGACTAACTTAAATAAGTGATTAATTTTATTAAATATTTGGTTGCATTTTCTTAAGAAATGTTTTAATTTATTAAATTGTAGAGGCTGTCATGGTGCAGGAGCACAAGTGTGTGACTGTTAATGCGTCGGTTGTATGTTCGATTTCCATTTAGAGGCATGAAATATTAAATTGTAATATAATTCAAATTAATTTTCATTCGCTCGCTCTGGAAAAGTTATAAAGAGTTACTCCGTGTATTGCCCTATCCTTAATATTGCGTGATAAAATTCATTGCCACTGTTTTTCTGGCATAAATTATAATGTTAATATAAGTATACAAAGATTAAGTAATTTACAATATCTACTTTTAAAATATTATGTTACATTATAGATAGTAAATTTAATATGGAAATCCTGTTAGACTTAAATATATACTTACTTCGCTGCTGTAAACCAAATGCACTTTTAATTCATTTTTAATATTCTGAACTCTGACTTGATTTATTCTGAATTTTATTTAAGATATTACATATCAAAGTAAATGAATATTAAACATCTATACCTACAATAAAGCGCGGTTCTCTAGCGTATTCAAAATATCTTTAAATAATACTTACTACAAGATTATAAGCTATACTCACGCTAACAAATTAATTTATTTGTATTATAAATTACAAATTAATTTTCACACGCGATTACAAATCAAACTGTGAGCCGTTAATGCTATTTAAAATCCGACAAACAATTACCGCGGTCACATTTAAATGAAGGCGGCCGCCATCTTGTTTACGCCACGTGACCGCCGCGTGCCGCTAATACAAAACACGATTAAGTGATTTACAATCTTTTTTAAAATATTCTAAAATATATCGCAAGAATTGTTAAATTATATTATAGAATTTTCGCTTTTATTTTTATTGAATAAATGTTACTTTTCCTTAAATTTATTTTTTTAATACAGATAAATAATTGGACGGTTGTACGTATGATGAAAATCACAGTCGCTTGTAATTTTAATTAAAAAAGAACTTTAACTTTTAAGTTTTATAGTTCAATTCGTTTAAACTTTTAGTGAGAGCTTAAAATAGTTTAAAATACGTGGTGTGATTGTAAGCTTGGACTAAATCGTAAACGAGTGACTTGTTTCATTGTTGTCACTGGCACTGACAGATCAAAGGCCATAAAATTGCCTACATTTTCTTTGTAATTGTTATAATATTGTTTATTTATTGCAATACTTTAAATGCAGTATAACGGTGACACATGGACGTAGGGTTTTTTGTATATTACGTATCTCTTGCGGAGTAAAATAAGCTTATTGTGAAATAGTAAAATTGATACAATTTAGAGTCCTGACGACAGGGGCACGACGTGTAACTGTAGATGCGATGCTTGTGAGTTTAATCCCCACTTAAGGTGGAGAAATATTTAATATTTTCATTACTTTGCTCTAATAAAAAAGCAAAACGTGACCTTAAATTCCACCACTCAATAAGTAATGTCGGTGGATAGTGGAGAACGATACCGAGTGACTTAACACTAGGTTCCCAAGCGTGAAGTTACAAGTTAACATAAACAAATACACTATTGTTTTTTTCTGCGATATTAGACTCGATAGATTATAAGATTTGTTTTTAAAATTGAACACATTAATGTAAATAAATATTAAATATCTATATAATTTGATAAGTTACGTTCCCTCTGGCTACCCAACTGGGTAATAATAACACAAGCTGTATTCCTAGTTAGGAATACAGATAAATTTAAATAAATTTTTATAACGCACTGTATCAATCTTTTACAATAAAAAAGCTAATTTAAACAAATAACTACTGTGTAAATAGTAAAATTACTTAAAAAATAACCTAAAAAAAGCTATCCAAAACGAGAAAACATGAGGAGCGTATCCTCAGGGTAGGATGGCCAGTGTCAACTCGACGTCACTCGAGAGTCGCACCAAGAGC
>DWMZ01004334.1:0-11821 GCA_018249855.1 Eueides tales michaeli
AATAAACAGCATTCTCTCTTGCCAAACGATAATTCTAATTATCTTTGGGTAGCGGAAATTTGTAAAAATCTCCCTACAGAGATGCTAGCAACATAAATAAGTTGTAACAAGCGTATAAAAATTTCGATTAGCGTTTTTAATTTATTTTATGTTTTTAGTTATTTTTTTAAAAAAGCATTTTTTAATTTATTTTACCTGAAAGGATAGCATAAAGTTAAGAAGAAGATAAAATAGGGATATAAATAAAGGAAAAGCGTGAAACCCATAAGTTTTTAACTCATAAGTAATATTCTTTATTATCTGATATCTTTGGAACCGCTGTACGGATTTACATAATTCAGGTATCATTAAACTCGTTTAAGCAACCTAAATGTTCATAGATAGGTGGCGTCAAAAAAATGTTAAGCAAAGCGGCTGAGCGATGCCATTATTCATAGTGAAAATAATATATGACTATCAAATTAAAGGCAGGTTGTAAAAAAGGTCATGATTATCATTGCCGTAATAATAAAAAATAATATAATGCAAAAACCTAAAAATATGGACTTTGCTTATATTTCTTTCTGAATCCGGTAAGATTTTCTGTAAGAATCCGGGGAAAGTGAAAAGGGGATCGGTCTAAGCCATGCCCAAACAAACAAACGGATCTTAGACCAGGTTATGCTAAGCCGTGTGATTCCGGCTTAGAATGGGATCACCCTGGCAATGATAGTATCGTAAGAGGCGACTAAAGTACGTGTGAGAAAGTCACGTAGTCAGCAATGGCAACACGCATGGACTGACTCGGCCGGATTATTACCACCCGTGGGATCTAAAACCGGCGTTAAGCCGTGACTTCGGTCACTATGTTTCGGATTGGGTAATGCCGGACCCTGGTGCCCATCCACCTTACAGACCGGCAACGCTCCTGTAGCTCCTCTTATCTTACACGGGGCCATGGGTGGCGGTGATCACATACCCTCAGGTGACTCGTACACTCGTTTGCCGTGTTTTATCCATAAAAAAAACCTATTAAACTGCCACCATGTTATTCTATCATTTAAAGTAACAGATAAGTTTAAGGGAAAAAAAAAATAATATTGTAATCCAAGAATATTGTAACTATAGTTACAATATTCTTGGAAGACTTAATGCATTTGTGCCCGCGCTCCCAAGGTTCTCCGAGGTACCCAGGTTCCCAAAGGACCCAGTTGTCCACAGGGTTCCAAATGATCCAGGTTCTCAATGATAACAGGTATCCAAGATTCCCTGAGGTTCCCAAGGCTCCCGGGGCTCCACTACTCAACAAGCCGTATCTCAAATTCGACGGATTATTTTTGGAAACATGGAAACCTAGTGTTAAGACATTCTTTTCCCTAACACACTTACGTTTCATACTTTCCGCCATAATTTAAAGCATTGTTGTTGACTGGCGGAACTCAATGCTGCGCTCTTGCCTTTTATTACCAGAGCGAAGAAATGAAACATTTTGACCCTTCCACTTAGAGAATATGAAAATATTTTCATGTGATACATTATCCGGGATCTACCTTTGTCTAATGTAGGTAGTTAGCCTGATATATCAGGCATAAAAAAAATATATGCCTATCAAATAATTCATTAGTTCACTCTTAACAGACTTTAAACGGTATATGTACGTGTGACTAGCGAGCGAAGAAATAAAAATATTAAATTTTTCTTTCCTCAAATGGACATAGAACCCACGACCTGTCGCGTCTACAGTCGCACGCTTGTAACCTGCGCCACGACAAGTCCTAATATTGAAACTAATTACTTATTAATTTATCTAATAATGTGGTAGTTTGTTTTGCTGAAACCTTTGCTATGAACGGAAATGATTAAGGAAAAGTAAATCAAAACTGCAATATAACTGCAATATATAAGTATCTACTTATGTAGTTTTGACCGAGTCATATCGTTCTCAGATTGTTATTATTTTTTGAGTACAAACAAATTCGGGATTTTTTTTCTATAGAAATTTAAACATTGCGACGCAGCGGTACAAGTGTGTGACTGTAACCGACAGGTGGCTTGGATCTTCACTCGAGGAAATGAAATATTCAATATTTTCTCTTTAAATATTTAATGTTTCATTTCTTCGTTCTGGTAATAAAAGGCAAGAGAGCAGCGTTGAGTTCCGCCACTAGGTTTCCAGATTTCCAAAAATAATCCGTCGAATTTTAAGATACGGCTTGTTGAGTGGTGGAACCCCGGGAGCCTTGGGAACCTCAGGGAATCTTGGATACCTGTTATCATTGGGAACCTGGATCATTTGGAACCCTGTGAACAACTGGGTCCCTTGGACACCTGGGTACATCGGAGAACCTTGGGATCGTGGGCACAAATGCATTCATTAATAGCAAGCATTAAATGTCAGACAGAATAACGGTTACTTAATGAGAGGTCACTAATAAGGCATTAAAGTCAATGAGTTGTTTGCATACATACAAACATGACAAATATTATTATAATATAGAATATATAAAAATATATATATACAGCACTCCAGGAGTGCCGGCAGAAGTGACAACTTGAATATTAACGTGGTGCGTTTTTGATATTTTGGAATGGTTAGGTAATAATTTTGCACGAATTGCTTTCTTTGATTATCAGTATAAAAGTTCTATCATTTATGTGGAAGAATACAATGTTCATTTATTTCGCTATTTTTTCTTTGGCTGATGAAAGTGATGAAGAAATTTGGCTATTTCTTCATCACTTTTTTCGTTAATAGATGCACTTTGTTCAATTTCCATATTTTAAACACTTTATATAGATGAATCATACGAACACACAGCAGTGTAGCCACTACACAGACGGTCGAGTCATCAGCTATCACAACATTCGCACTAGCACCCTGCGCCGTCTTACGAATTTTCGATCAGGTCACGTGTCCTGACGCAGTTTAGAAGTTTTTACCCATTCCAAAAAAAGTGCGCAAAGCCGCTTAAGAAGTATTTACTCCAAAAATATTTTGGGATGTTTATTTAGTTAAATAAATTCACGCTCGAATATTACAGCCGCTAACTATTATTTACTTAATTTTTAACGAGCAACGCGAAAGGGCACATCCCTTTAGTTATAAGATAAGTGACTAAAAGTAAATATATGGTGATGACGTAGTCCTTTTTGCTTCACATTGTATCCCTCATATAGCAATGTGGGCAGAGGGAACCTGGGTATCTAGTGTTAATCACTTAGTTCTCATAAGGCCCGTTTCCCATTTTCCGCCCAACTCTCTGAGGTATTGCGTGTTGAGTGGTTACCAACCCTCTGTCCTCACCGAACAGCACCAAATTTTTGTATCACGATAGAATAAAGCGCGATAATAAAAATATAACAAAACATATGTGCGATACTATTACAATAAACACGTATAGTGTCTAAGGTGCATTTGTCATTTTGCCAAAATCACCAGACATTGGTTTCCTTAGAAGAAAATTTACAAATGAATGTATTTTATCACCATTTTCCTGGTTACAACAGAGTTATTAAATACGTGATATTTTTTTTATATTTTAGAAATCTGTACCCAAAAAGTATAACAGGATCGTATTAGTAAGACTTCGCTGATCTTTTTATCATCTTTCTGCCTGTCTGTCTCACACCAGGCTGTACCTCGTGACACGTAAAGGTCTAACAATTAGTATTTTGACAGACTACAGCTGCTATAACAATAAATACTCGATAGTAGAGTAAAATAAATATTTAAGAGGGCTCCTATACAACGGATATTACATTTATGCCGATTTTATAGATAGTAGTATGTAAAACTTCATGCGTAAGTCCGATTTTTTATTTTATTTTTGGGATCACCAAAAGAAAAAGAAACGACATTCGTATAGGATTATTTTTACTTCTGAAATGCTCTCTAACGCATAGTACAAAATACAGAAATACCTCGTGGAGCTGCAATAGGACATTTAACAAGAAGTGAGAAATCGCAATGTACATAAAAGAAAAAAACAGCTTAATCATTAAAATAAATCATTACAAACTTATATTTGTAGTGTCTTTTCATAGAAAACATTCCTAAAACCATGAGCTGTGGAACGGAACTGTTGATGTGGAGAAAGACTCAACCTTGTAATGACACAAATTTAGAATATATTTTCTTCTGTACGAAATCAATCCGCTATTAGAAATGGCATGAAAATTAACTACAACAAATATCTTTACATAAGTTAATAAAGCAACCATTAGTTTATACTTAAAAGGTCAATGAGGAAAAACAATCACTGAAACATTGCGGAAATGGTTTGATAAAATGTTAAGGATGTATTCAGTACGAGTACTGTCATTCCTTTTGCATAACTATTTTATATTGCATTTTTTTTGACAACCTGCTGTTCTTTATACTGTATAAAGAACAGCAGGGTGGACAGAGGGAACCTGGGAACATAGTTTTAAGATATTTTTTGTCAAGTCACTAATGTCGAATGGGGAAAAGAAAGATAATAAATAATTCTTTCTAGTAGTCGCGCTTATACTCTGTGCCGTTGTGTCACGATCGTATTAGTATTGTTTAACACTAAACATTTATTAATATAAATAAAAAATGAAGCATTTCGTGGTGACTGTAAACGCGACAGGTAGTGGGTTCGGTTCAGCGGTTCATAAGTTTGACTATGTATCATGAATTTGACGTGTCTGTCTCTCCGTATGTATTAGCCTAATTGAATAAGCCGATTTAAATGTTTTTTTTAATTGAAAGCCTTGTTCATGCTGCATGCCACACATTGCAGCGTAGGCAGAGGGACTAGAAAACCTAGTGTTAAGGCACTCTGATTCATTCCTCGCTTTCCGCCAACGCCGATTTGAGGCATTGTATGTTGAGTGGCGGAGCTCATCGCCGCACTTTGCTAAAATGAAACATATAAAATTCAAATTGAAAATATTAAATATTTAAATCATCGAGTGGGGATCGAACCCACAACCTGTCGTGTCTATAGTCACACGTGTGTACAGGTGAAGCCTCCTCAGGTAAAGGATATTTTCTAAAAAATAATTTGGTTGTCTTATATATTCGTCCTCTGAGTTTAGTTAGTGAAACAACTAGAAAATGCAAAAAGCTTTTTACATTTCTTTTAAGTTCATTTTACATTTCATCAAATTAAAATAAATGAATTTTGCTCAATACTAACATCCATTTTCATTTAAAACTATTTTGTTTTTACTTTTCTTCTTTACTTCAGTCGGTGCATAAAAATGCGGAGAGTGATACAGAGACAGCGCCGTCACAACCCTTGTTGGAACCAGACAAGGTGCATCCTAAGCCACCACTTGCTGGTCAGTAGTTCTATTTTACTTTATTTTTTATAGCAGCACAAGCGTGTAAACCATAAAAACTGTAAGCGACAGATTATTGGTTCTATCCCCACTCGAAGAAGTGTAACATTTAATATTATAGTTTCATTTCTTCGTTCTGGTAACAAGACAAAGTGCGGTGTTGAGTTCACGCAATGCCTCAAAATGGGCAGAAAATGGGGAACGGAAGTGGAACGGAGAGGTAGTTGTTAGTCGTAACACAAAATTCCCAAGTCCCCTTTGACCTACCTCCCTCCCATGTTCCCTCTACTGAGTATTAAAAAAGTGCATGAAATAAAATTGTATCAACAAATCTCAAAATATTTTTACTATTTTTAAAGTATTATTCCACACTTGGGAAAGAAAAATATTAAATTTAAAAACGTATAAAAATCGGAAAATGAATCGGAAAATTTAAAAACGTATAAAAATTGAAGCTAGCCGCGTGATTACGGCTTAGAATAGGATCACCCTGGTACTGTTGGTGTCGTAAGAGGCGACTAAAGTACGTGTGGTAGAGTCACGTTGTCAGCAATGGCAACACGCATGGGCAGACTCGACCGGATCATTACCACCCCCAGCATTTAAAACCGGCGTTAAGTAGAGACTTCGGTCACTGCGTTTCGCATTAGGTAATGCCGGGCCCCGGTGCCCATCCCCAACCCCTCTCTGGAAAGCGGCACTAAAAAAGAAAATACCCCAGGAGGGTACTAGCATCTCTGATACTGGAGAATCCCTCCCTGAGTCTTTAAACTCAGGCTGTCCGTCGAATTCTGGGGAGGGCACAGTACCGCGCACTACACAAGGCAAACGAGGCGTACGCTCCACGGCAGCCCCTGCCATTCTTAACGTGGAATTTTCCAACATCATCCTACACTCAAATCTGAATTCCGTCCACCATCATCTTGAGACGGCACGGCCGGCCTTGTTATTTCTGACGGAAACCCAGATTACCCGACCGAGCGACACAGCCTATCTTCAATACCCCGGCTACATATGTCGAGTGGGCCAGATGGCATTTCTCCTCTTGTGCTCCGTTCATGTACTCCTGAGCTGACACCGGTGCTAAGCGTCTATTTCGGTACTCTTACTCAGTCACGAATTCGTCGAAGAGCGCTCTTATCCACCCGATTCCGAAAAAAGGCGATGGTGCCGATCCAACTAACTACAAGCCTATTGCTATCACCTCCCTGCTCTCAAAAATTATGGAGACCATAATAAATAGCCAACATTTCTTTAATTTGCTCTCTATTTTTAGTTTTCAGTATGCAATAAAGTGCATTATTATATGCATATAATACCTATAATTACAGGTCCAGAAGTAGATGATCTGGATGATGAAATCCGGACGGAAGCCACCCCCTACCCGGGCATCGACGACGGACTGTTGAAGCCTAACAACAATAAGCCGGCACCGGAAGGCAACTTAGGTTAGTTATAAGATATATATTTTTTGGAGATTTCTCTCTAGTATGGTGGGTGTGGCTTCGATTATCGATCGGGGTACGATTGTTATTAAATTATTTTCATTCCAACACTCTCCTTAAAGTGCGGTTTTGGGGCTCGTTCTCCTCTCAAAAAGCGAAAACTACTCCATTTTTTCTTGAAATTATTAAACACTAGAGGTTTGATAACTAATTATTGCAAAACTTTAATCATAGGTCTATTGGTAGCTACTGTAGTATGCTCCTATAAACTATATTTAACGATTGTTTTTCCTTCAGCATAAACATGCAATTTTAAGAAGCGATAAATATATATATTTTCAATTAGGCTCGAAGGCATTCCCGGGTGTGTAGTTGCTTTGGCCCATTCTAATTTAGGGCCAAGCATTCGAGGGCTATTTATTGCCTGTCTGGCTCAAGCCATAATTCCATAGTGGTGGAAGACAGGCAGACTAGTCCTCATCAAGAAGGAGGGGCGCCCGGCGTACTCAACCTCGGCGTATCGGCCGATAGTGCTGTTGAGCGAGATCGCCAAGCTCTTCGAGAGGGTGGTAGCGAGGAGGCTACAGTAGCACCTCGAGAGGACAGGTCCAAATCTCTCGGTCTCGGACAGTATGGCTTCCGAAGTGAACGCTCCACGGTGGATGCCATACTGCAGGTGAAGCCCCATGCGCAGGACGCAGTGGCTCGGGGTGAAGGAGTTTTGGCGGTGTCTTTAGACATCGCCAACGCTTTCTACTCCATACCCTGGCCCTGCATCAATGAGGCACTCATATACCACCGGGTGCCTCCATACCTGCGCCGCATCATCGGGGCTTACCTCTCCGAGAGATCTGTGACCTTTCCCAGAAACTCGGGCTGAGGTTTTTGGGAGGTGTCGTGCGGTGTTCCACAGGGTTCGGTGCTGGGTCCGATCCTCTGGAACATCGGTTACGACTGGGTGCTTCGGGGCAACACCCTGCCGGGGATAAAGGTCCCCTGCTAACCTGATGACACGATTGTATTGGCGCAGCAGAGGACCTATCGCGAGGCAGCAGTACTCGCAACAGCTGGCGTGGCTCACGTCGTCGGGCGGATTCGGCGGTTGGGTCTGGAGGTTGCACTAGACAAGTCTGAGGCAATCTACTTCAATGCTCCGAGGAGGGCCGCTCCACCAGAGGCCCACATCGTCATTGGAAGTGTGCGGATCGTGGTGAAGAGGAGAATGAAGTACCCCGGACTTGTCTTGGACAACAGGTGGAGCTTTCGGGACCATTTTACACTGCTGGTCCCAAAGCTGTTGAAGACAGCGGGGACCTGGGCGCGTCTTTTGTCCAACGTAAGTGGGCCGAGCGCCTCGAGCCGTCGGCTGTACACCGGAGTGATCCGATCGATGGCGCTCTATGGTGCTCCCGTATGGGCGTATGCCCTGGACCATCAAAAGGTCGCCCTGCTGCGTCGAGCGCAGAGGGTGATGGCCATCAGAGTGATACGGGGGTACAGGACCATCTCCGGTGAGGTGGCGTATGTGCTGGCGGGAGTCCTGCCGTTGGACCTGGACGCAATTGGTCTGGCATCGGTCTGTTGCCGGCGTCGAGGTCTTGTGCCTCGGCAAGGTCAGCACCACAGGAGGAGGCGCGGGTTGCCACGACGGAAGTGTGGGAGTCCCGGCTGGCAATACCAACTGCCGGCCTAAGGACGATCGAGGCAGTTCGTCCATTTTTCCGCCAGTGGTTAGCGAGGCGTCATGGCGTCCTAACCTTCCGCACCACACAGGTACTCTCAGGGCATGGTTGCTTTGGGAGATATCTGTGTCGGGTCGCTGGGAGGGAGCCCGACACCCGCTGCCACCATTGCGACTGCCTCGAAGAGACGGCCCAGCATACGCTGGAGGTGTGCCCAGCTTGGGCGTCTCAACGTCGCGCGTTGCGTCATAGAAAACGACCTTTCCCTGCCGGCCTTGATCAAACCATGGCCGGTAGCGATACGTCGTGGGACGCGGTCTCATCCTTCTGCAAGGCAGTGGTGCTCGAGAAGGAGGCGGCGGAACAGGAGAGGGAGGCTTCTTCCGAACTCGCCATCCGCCGCAAAAGACCGGGTCGCCGGAGGGCGGCACACGATCGCCGCCTTCCGCCCTAATCGGCCAGAAGGCGGTCAGCTTGGGGAAGCTGATCGCCTACTAACCTGGCCCGAGAAGGCGCGCGCAGGTTGCTCCCGCGCGCTACTCAGAGCAGGCCGTCGAGGGTGACCCACCACCCTTGACTCCGAGACGTGCCTAGCAGGCTCCCGCCGCTATAGAAGCTATGGAAGAATCCTTGGCACCCATAGCCCCGGCCCGTGGCTGTCGAGGAGGAGCACCGTGAGGTTTTAGTGGGTAGTGTGGACGGCCTATATCTGCCGGTTCATGAGTCCCAAATAACCCACTCGAGTCCCCACTCGGGTGGAGTACCCGTGAAAGGATTTCCTCACGATAAAAAAAAAAGTCATTGTATAGTATAATATTACAGCCTTTTTTTAGACATTTAGTCATAGGTTTTGTAATTTTCGCGAAGTCTGGGATAGAATTTCTGTAATATTCTATTAGCCCCAGAAATTACTTAATTTCTTTACTAGTCTTGGGAATGGGGTATTTTTGAATTGCATAAATTTTATCTGGGTCAGGTTTTATTCCGTCCTTCGTGATAATATGGCCAAGATATGCGGTTTCCGTCTGGATTTTAAAATTGGATTCACGCAATCTAGAGAAGACTTTTTCGAAATTAATCATGTGTTTCTGAAAAGACGTACTATATACTACTATATCATCTAAATATACTAGACATATCTCGTTTTGCAAGCTGAGGACATTATCCATTACTCTCTGGAATGTAGAGGGAGAGTTCTTAAGTCCCATAGGCATTCGAAGAAATTCGAAGTGGCCATGCTCAATATTAAAAGCGTTGAGTTGCGCCACTCAACACGCAAAGCCTCAAATTCGGCAAGTGGAAAGTGGGCAACGGGAAGTGCAGCGGAGTGTTTTAACACCAGGTTCCCAAGTTCCCTCTGTGACCCTGCCATAAGCCGGATACAGCGTGAAGCTGAGTCTAAAAATCTAAATTACATATAATATATAAAATGTGACTCGACCTTATACAGCATGTTTGAATAAATGCATGTTTAGTTCATTCATTGTATCTTACGCACTATATCGTATGTCTCTGTTGTATATATAAATATTTTATATAAATAAAGGGTAGTTAAAAATAGTGTTTGCTTTAACCATTTTGTGAAAAAATTGGAAAAATAGATAAATAGCTTGAAAAGATCAACAAGCGCTATTAAGCTCGATATGTTAACTAGAAGACAGTCCAAGTCGGCCACCTCTCACTTCCATCAGCAGCCAAGCTTAATGGTATCGTATTGTCGTCTAGTCTATATATAATTGCCAAGTTCCATGACGGTATAAAGATTAGAAAATGTGAGTGTAAATCTTGTTACATACTTTGTTATAAATGAAATAAGAAAAATATTATATATTTCATTTCCTCGAGTTAGGATCGGACCCACGACCTGTCTCGTAGACAGTTGCACGCCTGTGCCCCTATGCCATAAAGGGCCTTGCTTACTACATTTTTGTAATCAATATATAATATTCATACAGATGGATTCAAAGGCCTCGAACCAAGTTTCGGTGCAGACGATAGTCCCGCCTCAACATTCCCAGGGGTAAGTCTCCTGTTTTGTTACTAAATATATCGATATATTAATACACAAAATTATTAATACAAAAGAAGTCCCATAAGGAGTCCTGACGTGCCAAGAATGCAAAGTGCGGCGTCAAGTTCCGCCACATAACACGCAATGTCTCAAATTCGGCGGAAAGTCAGAAGTATTATAATATATGAAAACAGTGTGTTAACACTACGTCTCCTTCCTTCAGCCTATCCTGCCCTGTGCGGAATACAGCGTGAAACTAAAGAAAAGGAAATATATATTTTTATTTACCTTAAAAGGTAAAGTGTATTTTTGCCCCTTGTGGTGATCGAATCCACCACCGTCGTTTATAGTCAGAAGCAGTGCCGCTGCGCCACGGCGACGATATTTTAATTTTATATAATTATTTTAGTTTATTTTTGACCGCTGACGTGTAAAGAGAGGTGTTACAGAATCCGTGTATCTATCTATGGCTTCATAGCTTTTGAATGATTTGAGCCGTTTTTTTAGTGAAAATCCTTGTTTATCGCAGTAGTTCTCAGCATACAAAGCGGATCGTTATTTCAGGTGCTACAAACATTTTACCGTAATCAAGTAGTAACCTTTTACGTAGAAAGCTTTTCAATAATTTAAATTTTATTTTACAGTCTGTACCAGACGTAAATACATATCAACAGAAGAAAAACCTGGCGCAAGGCATGATGGACCTCGCGCTACTCTCGGCTAATGCTAATCAGCTACGATACGTTTTAGAGTCTACTATAACGCACCCTTATTATTATCCAAGTTTGGTTTTTATCACTCTTAGCGTTTTTTTACAGGTAAGTTCTTTTATATGTTTTTTGTTATGTAAAATGTAAAAATGCCTGATACTTTGAGTAATAAGGTTAACACTACTTTCCAAGGTTCCCTTGCCTACCTTCCTATGTACGGGACACAACGTGAAGCTTGACGCCACCGTCGCAGTAGCACAAAGCCGTGCTTTATAGAGTTTATAGAGTGCCTGTAACCGACAGGTTCTGGGTTCGGTCCCCAGTCGAGGGAATGAAATATTTAATATTTTCAATTTAGATATTTAATGTTTCTTTCTGGTAACACTTAACACGCAATACCTTATATATGGCGGAAAGTGGGAAACGGAAGTGCCTCTGCCTACCCTGCCACGTGCGGGATATAGCGTGAAGCACTGACGTCTGACTAACGAGAGCCTCGTTGGTGTGCTCTCAGGTGACTGATATAGCCGATTTTCGCTGAAAATTTGCGGCCACACTCACTACATGTCAAAACTCCCCCAACATAATTATAAAAGATAGCCTCAGTTGTTCGGGCCTTGAGCTCTTCGCGTCTATGGTTGAGCTCGTCTCTTCGCTTATTCTCAAACTGCGACACCTTAGTGC
>DWMZ01004335.1:0-11820 GCA_018249855.1 Eueides tales michaeli
TCCCTTTCATAGTAAATTAAGGTCTTCAATTACTTTGAAGATTCGTGAAGAACTGTACTCATGTTCATTAAAGGGTTTGGTTGTTACTTTGCCATGGATTCTAGGGCACTTAAGAATCTGTGGGAATAAATCTGCAGACTCTTGCGCAAAATTTGCCATCTAGTGTGGCAATTAAGTCATCTGGATGTGTCATGGACTAAATTTTGGAATATATCAAAACGTCGGAAAGGTAAATTCTATGCTGCGATTCAACCTAATATCCCCAGGCGGCCATGGTTTTGTTCAATGTTTGTTAATGTTTGTGTTTAGCCCTTTATGAAAATTTTTATGTAAATATATTAAATATAACAATATTAAACCGTAGACTAACCTTTGTATTGTATATTTTTTTATTACTAATCCTGTGTGTTTTGTACATCATGTATATGTTTATTTTAATAATATTTTTCTTTGTTATAGGTGAAGGCCATTTATAACTAGATCTTATTTTTTTATAACATGCATTCTCCTATTGTGTAATATAATCTGTTTTTTACCGTACAACCTCCTTCGCGTATTCTTCATACAACGTGACACTGGCGAAGTGATATGTGCTCAACTGGCACGCTCGAAACCCCATAATCAAAGAACCATACCATACCAAAATTCATAATCAGAACATCAATTTGTCTTCAACAGATTATATATTCGATATAACTTCTAAGAACACTCAAATTTTCACAAAGTTGCAAATGACAAATAATTTATACGGCTTATTGGAGTTGAAAGTTTTCATTGGTTGTTGTTTCCAATTTTAAATTGGAAACAACAACCAATTGTATGAAAAGAAGAAGATTGTATGAAAGAAGTTTGTTTGAAATATCAAATGTAATAGGGCAAGCCTAAATTAATGTCGAGTTTAAACGCCTGTAGCCGTGCACAACAAAAAGCCTAAAAAAATGACTTTAAAAACAGCATGCGCGTAACTTTTTCGGGAATTTAATATAGATAAACAAAATAATATGACAATAACAAACGAATATGGTAATAATTACAACGACACGGACTCTTCTTATCAGGTAAGGAGAATTTGAGTGAAAGGCCAAAATTTTTGGATTCTTCTTTCTTCTAACTTCAAGTTAAAGAATATGCTTCACGCTGTATCCCGCATGAGGCAGGGTAGGCAGAGGGAACCCAGTAACCTAGTGTAAAGACACTCCGTTCCACTTCCGTTCCCCACTTTCCGCTGAGTTTGAGGCATTGCGTGTTGAGTGGCGGAACTCAACGCCGCGCTTTTGCCTTATTACCAGAGCGAAGAAAAATATTTCATTTCATCGACGACTCGAGTTACAGTCACACGCTTGTGCCGCTGCGCCACGAGTGGCCTCAATATTATGATATGAGCATACTTTTATATTTAAAAGTGATCTTGTCAAATATAATTATAAAATCCATTATAGTGCAGTCTTTAGACTACATAAGTTCATTTCCAACTTGGGAAAAAGTTTATTCGAAGAAATATTTACGTTATCTCGTACCAAACAGGTAAAACTCATCTACTTAATACACAATATTTCTGAATTTGTTAAGCTACCTCCACCTCCACGAATTTATTGATATATTTTATATTTATTTATCTAATATAACATTCGTCATTATAAACCTAGACTAAATTCATAAATTTTAAAAACTCGTTTCAAATATTACACATTTTTTTTGCTTATAAAACAGCAACATTACAACCGTAATTAGCTAACTACAGTTAGGAAACTAACCTTTTTTTATTGTCTAAATAAAAATATTTCACAAAGTCAAAGAAACTTATTTTTATCTTTAAAAACTATTTAGGAGTTCGCCTGAGAATTTTTTGGTTCCTTTAATGAGGAGAAATTACTTACCAGTTTCTATCACTTTGCCAAAGGCACAGTGCCAATTAATTCCAATTTTCAGGAACTAAACACGTCTTCACTGTTAAGTTTATAAAATATTAGGCTTATTAGAATTGTTTTATATAAAAGCCTACTGAAGCTATCAATATTACCTTACTTTGTTCACATTTCATTTAATAAGTTTATATCCGGCATACTTACATTGAAAAATTTAATTATTATGTTCAATTTTCTTACATTATCTGCATAAGAGAGACTAACTTCTTAGCATTTCATGGATTTATCGTGCGGGCGATAGATCCATCGTGTGACTGAGAGAGTAACCCTGAGTAACCTCGAGACTTGTGATTCCGGGTTTAGGTTTAAGGGGCCTCTTTGTGACGTTCGATTACTACCCGTGGTACCTCTTTGTCTTGCCAAATTTCATGGGAACCTGCTAATGCAGCCTTAGATAATGTAATAATGTAAAGAGATTTTGCTGGTATATCTCTTGAACGCACTTTTACTGCATATAAATTAACCGTATGGCTATTTTCGGACAAGTAATTTACTAAATTTTAATATTTATTTAGTTTTATTGTGTGGTATTTAGGTATGTTTGTTTAGAGATCTCACGTGATTTGAATTGTAGAATATTACATCTACCTCTAGATTTAGATTTATAACGTTCTTAACATAAAGATTTTGTAAAAGAAAGAGATTAACTGGGCAGTTTGTAATCGTATAAAGTGCAATGAACAAAAAAATTATAAGGGTAAAAATATTCAATGAATACAATTTTTTCTGAATATGTTTTCTGACTAATCATAAAAAATAATAAAGTAATGTTTTTGAGTGGCGCAAGTTGAGTATTATTTGTCAAGACACTCAATATCTCACTTACTTCCTTTTTATACTAATATATGTACCATATTGTATAAAAGGAGAATTCGAATCTCAAAAACAATATTTAGTGCGTTATTCAAAAAAGACAATTTCTGAGCAGACTGTAATACAATGAATATTCTATTCTGTTCACTGATTATAGAATACGGTAGCTGAGCCCAAATCACTATGCCAATATATCTTCCTATAAAAAAATACACGAACGTCCTTTAAAAAAGAGAGTATTACATATACTGTAAAAAATAAAACCGTATAAAAATTTATACGTTGCAGGATTTGATACCTCTTAGAAACCATTCAGGCGCTCAGATTACTAAGCCATGCGTATTATTATTAAGGAGTAAATATTTTTTAATTGTGTATCGATCCATAATGTGGCAATGATTACACATTTACAGCTGCCTTTTATAAATAAAAAATAATTTCTTTGGTTTTTTGATATGTTAATCTCAGAAATTAATGTTTCAGATTAAAATCGATTTTGTGTTGTGTCATATTTATGTATATTAAGAAATAACGTTAATCTTTTCAATATAACTCACCAAACAGATAAAAAAACATCTCACATTTGGTATATATTATATGTACACACTAAGAAATTTGTAATTGGCGATGCCAAACACAAAATATAATCGTATGTATATAAAGACACATTTTTACACCATCATTTAAGCATGTCAATATATAATCTACCTTCACCGTCACGTATAACGACTGCCATACTTCGTGATGATAAATCTTTGAAATTGTCCTCAGTGACCACGTTCGTTGTTTATATCAGACGTATGTACGTAGTAAATCCCGGTTATTTTAGAAATAGCATGTTACGAGTGTAGTGTACCTACTTTAATACTCGCTCTTACCTTTCACTTTATTGCTAAGATGCAATCGTAAAATGTGATTTGTACTATTCTGTTTACTTATTCATTATTATTATAAAAGTGTTGAATACAAGTTCAAATTACGTACGGACTAATGCTACGAATATGTAGAGGCATATTTATTTATCATCTAAGTACTAACAATTGTTGTATTTTTATAAAGTTCTCTTTTGTTTTGACACATTATGACTAAGTGGTTAACAGGTTTTTTATCTTTTAACGGGAATCCCTAATTGCTATTGAAGCAATAAAAAAACAATAAAAAACAGCCAAGAGTGAATTGGACTCGGGCAAACGTCTATATGCACAATTCTCATGAATAGTGAGAGGTAGACATGGTTAATATGGTCATAGACATAATTCATTTTTAGGGTTCCGTAGCTAAAAAGGAAAAAAAAATATGAATCTGTTCATTTCATTGTCAGTTAAAACTTTATTTCGAAGTCAATCAGAAATATCAACTTTAAATTATTGACAAATATTCACGTGTACATTTTTTGGATCACTGATAAAGTCAAGCGTCTCAGTCAACGCAATCAAAAGATACTAACAGTTAAGCATCGTTTTTGTAGCGTTTAGTATGAAATTCCCTTAACTCACAACTGTATGTCCATGGGATTAATTTTTACTTAAACCTACTTTGAATGGACGAAAGACTATCAAATTTGACATGAAGTAAAAATTTCGAATATAAATTGTAAAAAATAAAAGTATATATAATAATGTCTTATCTTGTAATTTAATATAGCACTTACAAAATTTAATTAAAATTAAATTAACATTTATAGTTTTCCATTTCATTCATTGGAACGTTCACATTTAATTACAGTGCGGTTTAATATATATTTGCAATTGAACACGATTTTGATCATTGAGTTACACATTTAATTAAATTGGAAAACTAAAACAAAGACAAGGAATACAATTGATTTGTTTTACAGTTTATAAACCTAATTTGATTATACAAGTAGTTTCCAGTATATTTTTTTTTGTTCATAAATATTAAATATACATTTCCTCGGGAGGGGATCTAACCCACAATCCGTTTCGTTTACAGTCATACGCTTGTGCCCCTGCGCCACCACAGGCCTTGTTAAAATTAACTGCAGCTTAAACTTTAAAGTTCACAGCTTTATTTTTTTTAGCTGAATGCTTGAAAATGCCTCACACATCAATATAATATAAGGAATGAAGTCACTAATAAGACACTTTTTTTTTTTTTTTATTTAGCTTCACGCTGTATCCCGCATAAGGCAGGGTAGGCAGAGGGAACTCGGGAACATAGTGTTAAGACACTCCGTTCCACTTCCGTTTCCCACTTTTCGCCGAATTTGAAGCTTTGCGTGTCGAGTGGCGGAACTCAACGCCGCGCTTTGCGAAATGAAACACTAAATATTTAAATTGAAAATATTAAATATTTCATTTCCTCGACTGGGGATCGACCTCAGAACCTGTCGATTACAGCCACACGCTTGTGCCGCTGCACCACGACAGGCCTCACCTTCTTTAAGACACTTCGTTTTCCGTTTTTGACTCGAAACCATGCGTATTGAATAACGGAACTTAATATATCGCTTCGCCTTATTACATAATTGCAGAAATAAAAATAATGCCTATTTCAAATGATAATCAAACCCAAAATCAACGCTGACGGTAACTTGCTGCACCACTACGATATCCATAAAAAGCAAATAAAATAAAGAACTATTCTAACTAACAAGCCTCCGTTACATATTATAAAAAAACTGTGGAATGCTTTAACAGCCTCAAACGGGCTATCTAGGTAACTTTTACCATTTTTGATTTTATAAAATATTACTACGAACTTATATCCAACGTAATAAAATGAATAAAAAACATTTTCTTAGGCGGCAAAAGCGCTAGAGACATTATTTAGAAACGTGACTAATTTTGATTTATGGTGACCAAAAATGATATTTACCGCGAATTAAAATAAATTATAGATCCATATTGTTGTTAGCAACGCTTAAAAAATATAAAAGTAAATAATATATAATATATAATATATAATATATAATATATAATATATAATATATAATATATAATATATAATATATAATATATAATATATAATATATAATATATAATCTATAATATATAATATATAATATAATTTTTATACTTTCTACATGTCGTACCTATACGTGTGCTAATATTTTGATTCACAATTTGTGGTAATTGATTTAACGACGTTAAAAGCAACGCAAAATAGTATATTTTGTTTCATTATAGAAAAAAAAATTAAGTATTTGTAAAAAAAAATGATTTAGGACGTTTAAAGAAATAAAAAATGTTTCATTTTGTGTTTCTTCCTAAATATTGGTTTAATCAAAATTAAATTTTTCAAACTTACTTTAATTTTTTTAGTCTAATAAGACACTAGCATTGAGTTCCATTCAAAATGCAATGTTTCGATATAGGATTTTCTTAACATAATTTGTTATGCGTATACATTGAAAATTTGTAAAAGTAAGCAACTTAAAATATGTTAAACATTTGATTAATTATAAATATCTATGCTCATTTGGATAAAATTAAATATTAAAAAAATCCGTCTGGCTTGAACACCGCCACTCGAAACACGATACCTGAAGCTCGGCGAAACGTAAGAAATGGATCGGAGTGTCTTAACACTAGGTTAACAAGCTCCCTATACCTATACTGCCACGTGCGAGACAGCGTGAGGCTGAAAAGATACATACGATCAACGCATCGCGTTATAACAAAATGAAATAGAAATATCGTAAAATACATTTTCTTGTGTTAACATAACTTAGAATTTCTGTTAATTATTATACGAAAATTAATTACATTCTGCTATACGTTTTTCCAACTATATTCTACTACAAGCTGTAAAAGCCAAATTACAAAAAAACTCCCGCAATAATTGAATTAGTTTGAACAAGATTGACGCCCTTATAAGATTTTTTATTATTCTTAAAGACTTTTCTTATTGCTGAAATTATAAGAAGATATTAAAGAGTCACAGTAAATTATGTTATCATATTTTTATCAATTAGTAATAGTAGGCCTTAAATATTATATATTTTTTATTTACTTAAAAGAAGTAAGTAATTGTTAGAATTGAATAATATTTTAGTATTCGTCATGCTCTAAATACATGTAGTAAATTTTGTACATTTAAGTATTTTTTTACAAATTATTTTTATTGAAAACTGCCTCAAAAATATTTATGTCTAGGAATGAATTTTGTTTAAGTGTTGGTTAATAAATATTTATCGAATGAGCTTAATTGTTTTTTTGAATCAAGAGATATAACAAAAAACTACTGCCAAGACAACGTCAGAAATAAGGTATCCAGGCACTCAATCAAATTTTCAACTCGTGGTTCCAAAGTAATCATTAATAATGAATTCAAACTTTAAATAATATTTCGTCGTTAATTCATTAGCTCCCACGAACGTTACCCGGCTGATATCAAAACAAAATCTATTTTCAATAAAAAGTTACGCTCTCTGATGGATTGTAAATAGTGGTAACACTTTGTTAGTCAAAGGCTTCTTGTGGTGTAGTTATAAACGTGTCACAAGTGTGTGATAAGTTGTGGATTCAATCCCCACTCGAAGAAGTGAAATATTGAATATTCTCAAATTAAGAATTTAATATCTTTTTATGTCATCGCTCTGGTAACAAGGCAAAGGACAGTGTTTAGTTCGGCCACTTACCATGCAATATCTCAGGCGAAAAGTGTGATATGAAACTGAGTGTCTTAACATTAGATCCCTAACTTCTGTCTACTCTGCCATGTGCGGGGTACAGTGTGAAGATGAAAAAAAAGAAACATTGAAAGGAATGAGGATTTTTTATTTATATTACATTTCAATTAATTTAAAAAAAATATTTAAATCGGCATGATCCATTGAATAAGCAAAACGTTTAAATAAATTTTAGAAAATTGAACGTGTGACCTATCTAACTGATAAAATATCCATATATCATCACCAACTACAACATTATGCTATCCAAAAATGCAACAGTTATCTAACAAATAGTTTTCAAGTGATTTTCCTAATATTTTCTTTTCATTTTTAAAATGAAAGAATGTTTTAATTGTACCGAGCAAAAACCCTCATTACAAGCATTGTTGTACCACAAATATTGTGAACAAAAGCCTGTTTTATATCTATTCATGTCGCTGTTTCTTGAGGGTTAATTACGTACATTATTTGCTTTCATATTCTTTTTCATATAATATTACTCATATAATATTTAAGCTTTTGGTGTTTATCTAATGTAATACTTTGGGGCCATTTTAGGATGCTTAATTATAAACGCGATTTTTGTGGATTTCGTCTCCATTCGAGGGATTACTTTTTCTTCTTTTTCAGCATTCCAATTAAAGTAAGAAAAATCGAGAGTTGATTTTAGGCACTTAATATATCTTTTTTTCGAATTGTAGTGGGAAATGGTCAACGGAATGTCTTAGTTCGTTCGCGTTAAGAAGTTGGCAAATTCAAACACAGAAAATACACTCAAAACTAAAAATCAAAATTAACTCATTAATTTTTTAATCACTATCATTAGTATTCTTGTTAGTGTTTATAACAAAATAATTTTCTGCAGCGCGTTCCAAAACGTCATCTAAATCCCACTTGGCATTTTCTTCTTGTAAGACGTGATCGCAGCATTTCTTCCATCGACGAGCGTCTACTAAGGGAATTGCGTCATAAATATTTTCTTTACGTCAGACCTTTTAAAAGTTGTATTGTTGGCAGCAATATATTTTTTTATGTGGGTTTGTGGGTCTAAACCCACACGAAGTCTATGGGGTTTAGTTGGCAGTGTTACGTAGGTGAACGCATAATTTAAATGCCTTTACTCCTAGCTATTAAATATATTAAATCATATTGTGGGGTAATTTCGGCGGCTTTCTTTAACAATTATTATTTGAAATAACTCATGTCCATGAATGTCTCTCTGCTTCTTAGCCAGTCTATTATTAGCTGTTTGTTTTTAGCGGACGTCGGTATTTTCTCGAGTTTGGCAGAATGATAAGGTGCTTTATCTATGATAACAATGCTTCCTGGTCACCGTCCATCTCCTTATGACAATCTTTGGTTGATTTTGACTCGAAAGTATTGCTAAATAGTTTTATCCAACCACGCCTTTGATATAACATATCCTGCGTTTACCAACGTTTCGACAAGAAACTAAATGATTTTATTAGCTCTTCTGCGTTCTTTTATTTGCCTGAGATATTTACGCCGCCATAAAACTATGTCTTCTCTTTCGGTTAATAATGTTCTATTCTCCTGTTTATTATAGTCAAATCCTAGCTCATGCATTATTTTGTGAAGTGCTGTACGTTTAAACGTGGGAATATTTTCATCACCTTCTCAAACTGTCCTAATTTTATATAATGTCGGGTAGTCATTACTTAAATATATTACTTTTCTCCTTACACCACATTTGTCTAATTCATCGAATTTATCAATCATAGACTTACTAGTTCTTTTTTTCACTGGCGATTTCAATTTATTATTTTCCTTATTTCCTCAGAGAATACTATAAACTGTTCTTTCGGACACACACACAATTGCGTTCGAATAACTGTCGTGTGGCATAGTAGATAAGATTTGTATAGTTACTATTTGTGTTGAACATGTTATATATTAAGTAAATTTAAAATCCATTTTATATCTATTCATGTCGCTGTTCCTTGACATTTAATTATGTACATCTATATTCTTTTATAAACGTATAAAAAAATGTAATGTAGCGAGATTTGAACCCGCGCCTCTTGGAATCCATCCAAGCGCTCTGCCGAACAAACAATACGTTCTCCAAGCTGCTACGTTCAAATTTTTAGAAAAAAATATAGGGAATAAATTTACCGACTGTTCTTTCCAAATTAGGACGAAAGCAAAGTACAGTCTGGCATTTTTTTTGCCTACCCGTACCCGTAGTATATGCGCGATATAATATTTAAAAGATATTGTATTGCCTATTGGCCTATTTGATGATTATTTCCATAGCATTTACTATTATTGTATTTTTATATCTATAATTATAGTTTAACTTGTTTAAATTATAAGACTACTAAGGCATTCTGCACATGTCATGCAAAATTAACGTCCTTCTGTGTGTTGAAATCAAATTGCAATAATATTAATGTTTGCACAATAGTCCGGAATGTCACTAATTGTACTAATAATTAATTTAATCAAGAATAGAAATCTAATGATATATCTATACAGCTTGAATTAAAATTGTGTATTATGTATCATATTATTAGAACAAGTTAGAAAAAACAAATAGTCACTCTGTATTCCAAATTACGTTAAACAATATATTATATTGCGGCCTATCGTCGCGCAGGGGTGTAATTGTACATGTGTCAGGTTGTGCATTCGATCCGCACTCGAGGGTATGAAATATTAAAAATATTTTCATTTTTTTGCTCCAGCGCGGCATTGAGTTCCACCACTCAACATACACTCTCACAAATTTCGTGCGCCTTTTCTTCCATATGCGGGATACAGAGTGAAGATGAAAATTATAATATTATTACTTTTTGATAGCGTGAAGGTAGTTATCTCGTTACAATTTTTATAAAATAATATAAGAAGACAATAATTGTATTCATTTACATTGTGGAAAATATGCTATGGAAAATATTGCGATAAAAAGTAGCTTATGTGATGCTCCCCTTTCACTTTTACTGCTCGAACACACAGAAAGACAGGCAGATACTTATTTAAAATGATTTGGTGAGTTTTGGTATCACATTATATTCTTCAATTCTATTAATATGCAAACAAGTCAAACTGACGACTTCGCTTTTTACAATCGGTTAAGCTTTGTACTATAATAAGTTATAAAACCAACATAAATTGTTGAATTATAGCTAAGTTTTTTGTACTTAATTCATTTATATAAGGAAGAACTGTTGACTCTAGTTAAACATCGAGGGTAACGACAATATTTATCTTATCTCTACCAACGACCAAGCGCCTACGTAATGTTGACGTTAACATTTTACTCCAGTATACGAGATTTCCTAGTCTTATTTCAAACGATTTATAAATTCTCTAAATCTATTTAAACAAATGTGTTTTTAAAATGCATTAAATATGTTATTTACGAGCTAGCTAACAATTGCAAGAAAATAAAAAAAAATAGTAACAATTCAAACAAGAGTTTTTGTCATTTTTTGGTGATAATTATTTTATTTAATTTAGTTACATAAGATTACATCGACTGTAACCAGCAATAATAATAATAATAGAAAAACTATTATTTTTAATGTAGAAATGTTAATCAAGATATATTTGTAAGATAAACTTTTCTTTCTATTCACTAATACAATAAACTGCTAAGAGCTCCATGTAGCGACTATTAATGACTTCAGAATTGGCAAAAATGTAGAAAAGAGTTCCTTGATGCTAGATTATCAGTAGCTGATACTAAAAAAAAAATTGAAATAAAAACCTATTTTAATAGTATATAGTATAAGTAATAGTTATAAGTAATAGTAGTAGGCACTTGAACGAGTATTTATGGAAGTTCTTTTAATTTGCTCCATCAGTGAGTAAGTTCGTGGAATGAGTTCTGCACTTTTCCCTAGAGATTGCATTGTTATAATGCACATTGAACTTCTCATAAGTTCAATGTGCATTCTCTTAATTAATGAAAAATAAGTAATGAAAAACAAGAGACCTGACCGCGGCTTACCCTCTCGATATATGTGATTATTTATTTAGTTATTTAAATAGTGTTCGTCTTTCAATATATATTTACAGCGTACTTATTGTGACGTCTAGTATAATGCTAAAAATAAATATGAGTCGAAATAAAGTCGGCGGAAAGTGGGGAACGGAAGTGGAACGGAGTGTCTTAACACTAGGCTCCCGGGTTCCATCTGCCTACCCTGCCTCGTGCGGGATACAGCGTGAGGCTAAAAAAAAATAATATCAATATATACCCTATATAGTGATATTATTTTTTTTTAGCCTCACGCTGTATCCCTAGACTTTATTTCGACTCAATATATCAATGAATTATCCAACAAAAGTACTTTTTTTCTATTTGAACTAGCAGTTTTCGAGATAAGCACGTTCGATCCAAAAAACAAATAAAGAAACTCTTCAACAGTATAATATTAAATATAAATAAAATTACGTCATATACTTTTTAATTTCAGA
>DWMZ01004336.1:0-11820 GCA_018249855.1 Eueides tales michaeli
ATATATATATATATATATATATATATATATATATATATATATATATATATATATATATATATATATATATATATATATATATATATATATATATATATATATATATATATATATATATATAACATAAGTAAAAAGTTACGTTATAAAATATTATTGCTACACCTAACATTGTAATTTCCATACAACTAATGTTATCTACAGTGGTACGTAGTAGACACTCATTCACAGACTTTCCCGCTGTATTTCGCACATGACAGGGTAGGCAGAAAGAATTGAGTATCTTTAATATTAATAATAATTAGATTGTGTGTGTTTCCGGGGCGACAAACCCATATAGGTAGGTTTCATTTTCAGAAAATGTCGTGAAATTTAACCGTGTTAACGAGTGAGAAAATTACAAATTGTTATAAAATGTTATTAGAAGAAGAAACACAGGTGGGCGGTTTCAAAAGATCTTGGCTAGGATATAGCCGTAATAGTTTATATTTGAGGCCTGTCGAGGCGCAAGCGTGCGACTGTAAATGCAACAGGTATTAGAATCTATCCCCTCTCGAGGAAATGTAACACCTAATATTTTGAATTTAAGTATTTACTGTTTATATTTTTTAAGTTTTGGTAACAAGGCGAAGCACGTCGCTTAGTTTCGCCACTCAACATGTAATGCCTCAAATTCGGCGGAAAGTATAGAATAGAAAGGAATATCTGATCGCTAGGTTCCTAAATTCTCTATGCGTACCCTGCCATATGCGGGATACGGGATACAGCGTGAAGCTGAGATGAGATGAGACAGTTAATATTTAAACATACTTTCCATTAAGCATGGCTTATTAACAAAATACCGGGCAAAGCAATACAGTCATCCAGGTACTAGATTACAAAGAGCGTTAGAGCCTATTACCGTTACCGATTAAGATAGACAAAACTATTTTTTGTCTAAAATCATTTAAGCATCGAGAAAAGTTATATTAGTACTAGTTAATAGTTTTGATGTATCTAAAGTCAAACAGTCAAAGCTGACAGAAGGTGGCATGTCAAAGCTGACAGAAGGTGGCTATGGAAATAGCTAAGAATTGAGTATGATTATTAGTAATTTCCATTTGAATATGCGGGCGCTTAATTAAAAACTAGTAACATATAAATATGATTTTTTTTAAATTGTTATACTGATATAATTATGTAATAGTATACAACAATAGCTTCATCATGTAATAAATAACAATTGAAACTAACAATAATTGAAATAAATAAAATATTTTAATGTAATGAAATATTTAATATTTTCATATCTTTTCTCTGGTTTCGAGGCAAGCAACGGCGTTAAATTACGCCACTTAAGACACAATATTTCCAGAATTCACCTGAAAGAGGGGAACGGAATGTGTTAACACTTCACCTGTGCCTGAATTACATGAGATATACAGTGTGAAGGTGAGGAAAAAAAAATTACCAGCAATACTAGCGATTACACACATAAAGATGTCTCTCACTAATCTTTGGTGATGATTTAAACATAATAAATATAGATGATTGGCATGACTTATTGCAGTTATAAATCACAATATCTATAGCAAATAGAACAAAGAATATTTTTCCTTTTTCTTAGAAATAACCTAATGTGAAACCATCTATCGTCTTCTTAGAAACACATTAAATTTCGGAATCCTGATGAATGAATGAACCTTGTTAAGGAAACGATCATAAACTTTTGTCTACAGCTTTATGTTTTAAAGTCTAAAACCAATAAAGTAGCCTCATTAAATCGGTCAAATTAATAGTCGAGATATAATCTCACTAGTGATCACTTTATGCTTTATCGTAAAAATTGTTTCCACTAACTATAGATGTTCTAACTTATATTTATTGATATTATAACGTGAGACAATAAACCTTAATAAACAATGAAGATGTATGAAAACGTAAGCTACGTCCATGGTCGATCCAGACGCTGAAAATAAATTCCATTATAACGCTATGGTTATTACCATAGCGATAATACCATAAATGCTTTAAGCTTACATTCTTTATTAAGAATGTAAGCTTAAAGCATTTACGGATGCATGCATTTAGTGGATATTCCTAGAGGTTTTATGGGAAATGTGTCAACTTTATGTAACGTGCAATGGTTTTTCCTATTGTTATCATCAAAATTTTCCACGCTAATCATTAGTCTTATTGCTGCATACGTTAGATCTATTAATTATCAAAATAGTTCATATGGAAACGGAAATGTAAAATCCTTTTTACATTTCTGTTTCCATATGAACTATGCATTTCTCTACTATATTCTTCAACACAACTATATTATTAACTTCGGTTTTTCATAAAATGGAAAGCCGAAATTTGATATATTACAAATAGTATATCAATTATTTTGTAAGGTGAGCGTGCTCATGCAATTGCTATTGGTTATTGGTAGTTTCCAAGACAAAAATGCTCTAATTTATTTTGTCTGGTCTTTCTTAAACAAAATCAAGAATATCAAGAACATCAGATAGGAAAATATTGTATTGTGATTAAATCCAAACACGTTTTCTAATTTTCCAGCAGATCAATTGGCAAGAAATAAAGCAAAGTAGTATTCAAGATATTCTGAGACCAGACATTATTCTTATACACTTAAAGAGTTTGTTTGTTGAATATCTCCCATTTGGGTTCAAGCTGTCAATGACGGTGAAGCTTATAAAAGTTATTGAAAAATAAAGATAACTTGAATATTCATCACCTATAAAATTGAAGTCCTAATTCCGCAGCAATCCTTACATCTTCCTTCCATTGGTGATAGGAATCGGCAGCGATATCACCAGTTGCGTTGTTCTTGATCCTTTCTCGATGATCATGTATTAATCTGTCCCACATATGTTCTCCTTTACCTGAGAAAATTAAAAATTGCTGTTTGAAAATTTTGTGAGGTTTTTGTCTTCATGAAGCGGATGATTGCAATTTGAAAACGAAATAATTAACTAAATGGGAAGTATCCGAGACTTCATTTGCTATGGCTTTATGAAGATACGCCTCGGGAATGTGATTTTCACTCCAGTCTATTTCAAAAACATCGTTGCCACAGTTAAATTATTGTAAATCTGTAAACTATTCTCTTATATAATAGATAGTCCCATTTGGTAACTTTAGTGAACTCGTAGTAAGTTATTTGGCGTTCTATAATGAAGTATATAACTTCTTATTTCGTTTATCCAATTGTAACTAATATAATTATTTTATTTCGATTTTAGTAAAGTAAGACAGAATCTAAGCGAACAAAAAGTGCCATTTATAAGGTTTTAAAAATATGTTTATATACATATATGCATATTACATGACATTATAAATATTTTATAGACTTAACAATCCCGCTTATAATAACATAGATAAACTATTTATCTACCTTATCTACATACTTTAAGGCTATATCAATAATCTTATTTGTTTTTAACTCCTAAGCCAAAATGAACTAATATATAATACATACACAGGGTACGTGCAGTATCGTTACATTATTTGTCCTCTGTGGCTACCCCTTAGCGGTATGAATGAATCTCTTGAATTTATATTTTTTTGGGTACCACTTTTCTGATTTTTATTCGGTATATTGTACATAAGAGATACAGAGTAACTTTCAGTAAGAGTTTCTGTTCTCCACTTTTTGCCGAATGTAAGGCATTACAAGTTTAATGGCGGAATTCAAGGCCACGCTTTGCCTTGAAACAATAAAAATGTAATTTGAAAATATTAAATATTTCATTTCCTCCAGTGGGAATGAATCGCACAGCCTGTCGCGTTTACAGTCACACGCTTGTGCGCATAAGCCACGGCGGGTAGTAATATAGCTTATACATTTGAACAACCCATAGGCTACAATTTTTGTGAACGGACATAATTGCGTAAATAAGAAAGAAGAAAATATTCTAAAATCAAATACCGTCTGCATTCCAACCTCCTTCAATTTGGTAAGACGATGTTGAAGCACCAAACTTGAAATTGGGTGGAAAATCCAAATCCACAGAGAAAGTCTCTCGAAGTATGACGATAAACCTGAAAGTAGTATCTATATTATTTGTAAATTCATCATTAATTGATGCTTCTATAAAAAATATATACCTAAGTAAGTATTTTTTTTTTAGAAATATGCCGAGGTAAACATGCGACGATTTAATCTTCACGATATATCTTGCACATGGCAGGATGGACAGGAAGGAAAAGTCACCTAGGAACCTAGTCAAGACACATCGTTCCCCATTTCCTATTGGGGAATAATACCGATTACAACTTTTCGTCGAATTCTTGAGACAGATGTGAACAAAATGGTAGAACACGTTAGATCAAGACAATAAAAATATTAATTATTCCATAACGTGTGGAAATTCCAGTATAAAAATAATTTTAAGTACCCAAAATAACTCTAACTGCAGATTCAGTAAAATACATCAAGCGATTAACGTTATGTAATATATTTTATAGCCTTCTTTGATACATTAACTATCCAAACCAGAAAGATTTTTCAATACGAACCTCTAGTTCCTGAGATTAAAGCGGTCAACGAAATAAATCATCTAACTTACAGATATTAGCAAAATCTGTACAATTTTTAAGTTTAACTTACGGAACAAAAAAACATATTTAGATAAATTTTAAAGTCTATTTTTTTAATAAAAAAAAGTTATGCTTGGAACTTTTTTTATTAAAAAAATTGAGTTTAGAGCAGAAGGAATCTAGTACTTCTTTTCCTTTTTAACTAAAGTCTATACTTGTATCTAACTTACAATATTAGATTTTTTGTTTTATTATTTTTCTTTATTTACAAAACAAGATCTTAATTTCATCTCATTATTAGACAAGTTGTCTCAGTTGTAAATAATCACAAAATGTTATATGCTATACATCATTATACAAAAAAAACGTACAAACTGTACTTACAGCACAACGACTGTTGCTATTGAACACATGATTATGACTGACGTGAAAATTGAGTTAAATCCTTTAACACAAATATATTTTAATATATTTTTTATCTCTATATGTCACACTTAAATAATAAAACATATAATCTAATAAAAGAATAATAATTACTCTGCCTACCCCGATCCCAGTTTACAGCGTGAAGCTAAAAAAATATATTATTTTTACAGAAAAGACAAAAGCTGTTTTATATGAACTGTACGGATCTTCTGATGGTCGATCACACTCAATCTACGTCGCCAACAACCCCAATACCAGAGGAGCTACTGGTGCCTTGGGGGATGTGGATTCCCACTCGAGGAAATGAAGCATTTCCAATAACTAGCTCGATAACAAAGGCACGACGAACTCGACCAAGTCGTATCCCGAGTGACAATCGAATTTTAAGCTGTTATGTTTACAGTATTCATAATAATTAGCGGTTTCCGAATATTTTTGCTAGCTGCACGATTTTCCCGCTTAGCAAAGTGGCAGAGTTCGTATCGTCAAATTTTCAGACATTGCGAGTTTATTGACGGAACTCAACAAAGCAAAAATAATTAAGTATAGTATAGATAATCTTTACCACAAATGGTGCTCGAATAGACCATAATTTACAGTTAAATATTATCCCACTGTACCGAGACAACTTATAAGAATATAATTTATATAAATATTATTAAACTAAAAACAATATTATTTTATGAAGGTCATAAATTAAAAAAATATATAGTAAAAAGAAATGTTATCAATATAGAGTTATATTAATAATATTGAAATAAAATATAAAAATAAATTTAAGCGGTTGAAGAATTCAGAATAATTTTTATAATATAAAATTTCAATCATATTTATGCAGGCCAACATTTAAATGAAGATATACGATAAGAGTATGATAAGTAATTACTCATAATACATCTCTTTTACATAATTATGTCTTAAAGGCTACACTATATCCCGCATAGCAGGGTAGACGGAGAAAAGAAGAACCTAGGAACCTAGTATTAAGATACTTCCGTTCTGAGAATTGTATATAGAGTGGCGGAAAGAAACGCTGCGTTAACAGAGGAAGTAAAATAAAAATATTAAATATTATATAAGAGAGGACGACTTTAAAATTACGGAACGGAAAACCGCAATTTTTAATTCAGCTTTCAGTTCACGCTTTCAGCTCGTCTACCTTCGTCTCTTTAGGGCTAACAAGGCACCAGAAGCTCTTCTGTTGCTTCATGGGCTCGTGAGAGTAAGCTCGTTTGACACTTCTATTCTTAAAAAATAAACTTCACGCTGTTTTATATTCCTAGTGGAGCCAGAGTCAACATAGCCCCAAACGCTACGGTCTCAGCATACCTCTTCCGCCTCGTCCACTGTTATCAACCTCTTTATACATGCCCTCCGAGAGTTCCTCATAGTTTTTACTGTGTTTTGGAAGGTCACCCGAACTCTCCCCCTCCCTCTCTTACCACTCACTTTTCCTTCACATTTATTTTTTTCCATTTTTTCATTACTCATCTCGACGAGTACAAACCACTTGAGCACTTTCTTGATTGTTCCCACCGTGACATCCACGTTAGTACCTACCAATCTGTGTATCTTTCTTAGATATACGATCAGCAAACTGACTACGGAGAGATTGTTTCTCCACAGTATTCATTTTTCTTATATTTAGTATTACAGAAGAACTGTAATACCCACGTTTCGCTGCCGTATAACAGCGTCGGTACCAATGCTGCATTGTGTACGGTCAAACGTACAACTGTGCTGACGTTTCGCCGTTTTTCAATGCAGCTAATTTACCTGACTATGTTACCGGCAGCAGTACGCCTTTCCACATCCATTTCGTATCTCCTAAAACTCTGCTAAACATACTTCAGAGGGACTTTATCTAAGGCGGTAAGTACTCACTTAAATACTGATCTCGCAAAAAAATTGTGAAAGAAAGTAGGATAAAAGTTGCTCCACAACCGCCTTTATCTTCTTATGAAAATATTTTATGTTTCAAAGACTTTCATCGGTTCAGCTGTTCTGGAGATTAACGTTGCCATTTTGCCAAACAAAAATACAGACAAAAGTTTAATTTACTTGATTTGTGTCTTAGTATACAGTGATATACAATTAATTTCTAATCACGAACAGCTATTGAAATGTTATTTATATTTATATAATTGATATCTTCCTAACAACGAATTGACTAACTTTAATTAAAAATAAGATAATATCGCTTTAAAATTATCTCAATTATGAAATAATTTAAATTTTAAAATATTCATATTATTATTACATGAGAAAATACATCTAAAGTAAAAAGTGGGTACTTAAATACCTCATCAGCTTTCCACTGTACCCCGCACATAATAAGATAAGCAGAAGCAACCTGGGAACCAAATTTAACACACCTATCCCATTAAGATACTGTCGTTGCCCACTTTCTACCGATTTCTAGGGATGTTGTGTTTTAGTGGCGGAACTGAACGCTGCGCTTTGCCTTATTACTGAGGTGATGGCATGACAGAATAGCCAGAGGAAAACTTGGAGACCTAGTGTGAAAGCACTCTGTTCCATTCTCCACTTTCCGCCGAATTTGAGGCATTTCATATTGAGTGGCGAAACTCAACGTTGCGCATTTCCTGGTTACCTGATCAAAGAAATTAAAATATTAAATATTTCATGCCTTCGAGTGGGGATAGAATCTACAACCTGTGGCGTTCAGTCATATGCTTATGCCCCTGCGCCACGACAGGCCTATTTAGGTTATTTAATTTTTTCTTTTTTTTTAATTTAAAATGAGTTGTATAGTTTATCTGTTATAAATAAATACCCATGAGCTTTTTTGCATATCTATTTTAATTCTCCACTTCATTAGTACATACTTGTGTCTCATCTTTATACATTTAAGCAGTGCACTGGAAGAAAGGAATTTGTTGAGACAATTTTAACACATTGCCTAATATAATCTGCTTTTTCTTGCTCTTGTTTAAATTCTTAGAGATAATTTATTCTCTGTGTTACATCTCGATAACATAGCTTATTATGCGTGAAAAAATAGTTTAAATGGATCCAATATTTTGATACAAACAAACAAACAAATAAACAAAAAATCCTCTTTTTTATGGAAAAGAAACGGCAAACGAGCGTGCGGGTCACCTGATGGTAAGTGATCACCGCCGCTCACGACCTCGTGTAGCATCAGAGGAGCTACAGGAGTGTTGCCGATATGTAAGGTGGATGGGCACCGAGGCCCGGTATTACCCAATGCGAAACGCAGTGGCCAAGTCTGCCCATGCATGTTGCCATTGCTGACAACGTGACTCTTCCACTCGTACTTTAGTCGCCTCTTATGACACCATCAGTGCCAGGGTGATCCTATTCTAAGCTGAAATCACACGGCTAAATATATCTTTATAATATAAGTGCAGATTTATTATTAGTTTGGACACCGTAGTGACGTTGTTAATAAAATTGTGCAAGACATAATTGTGCCTACGATTCCTAAAGTTTTTTGTACCTTTATCTGACAAAGATTAGAGAAAACTATCAAATTTAAGCATTTACTAATGAAATCGATTTCATCACTATTGCCTAAACAGAAATAATAAACGAGATTCCAAAAATAAGACAATATGTACTGTTGATGATAATGTCCGAAAAACTGTCTCCCACCTGCAGTCGTAGTAGACAGCGTGGACTACAACCAATATTTCTACGACTTTCTGTACACAGACCATACTACTGACACATCGACCATGAAGATATTGAATGCTGGCAATAGGTGACATACCGCTCGGTACAGTAGATTATCAGTCAGTACAATTAAAATATAAAGCGATTAAAAGAAAGTAAATTTCTGTTGTTTTATCTCCTCTATCAGATTACTTATTTTAAGATGCACAATATAAATCTGCATTGTTGATTTTTTTAATTTAAGTCTCTTTAATACTAGTATAAAAAATGACGTAATAGATAAAAAGCATTAATTATTTTGAAGATAAACCATTATACATGGCTTTAAAAAAACACGTTTTTCTAAAAATTATAAAAGAGCCTTAATATATGATCAGAGCTATGAATTTTGTGAATATATGTTGTTTTTTCGTGTCTTTACACTTAATTTTTAGGTTGCCTTTCCATTTCTCTTATACTTTTTTCTTCTTTCCTTCTACAACATCTTTCTCTTCATCATCCCACTATTTATGACGCCTTTTGCTAAAACTTCTTTTCTTATTACTACATACATATGTATCTCTGTCTGCTTTTATCGTATAATTCCTAAGACTCAGCATATTTCAATATTTTCTTTTCCAGATTCACAGATGATTGGACTCCAATCTTATACACCCTGTGTGGCTGCATTAAGGCATGTGGGTCATGTCTTGGCGCAGATAATAGTCCGTACCCAAGTCAGAACAAATAACACTTGTGTGTCCATACTTCTCATCAAATACGCTGATTCACACAAAAGTAAAGCAATCGTAATTTTCTCTTTCGTTTTCTCCTATTTATTATAAGAATTTCTTTGTACTCTTTACTCTTTATTATTTTCTCTCAGCTATCATATCATTCAGTCTTTTGTCATACTGTCCTAGCCGACTCTCTTAGCCTTTTTTCCATGCCTCTACCATACCATTGATCTTCTCCCAAACCTTTTGAATAGCCTGATGAAGCTAAGAAAGACTAATAAGCCACAAACAAGAAAGAATGTCTTTTTTTTAACTTTGTCTAGCTTAAAATGAATCTGCAACAACCTCGGGTTGATCACTTCGGAGTCTACCTCTGCGTTAACCAAACGGGAGAAAGGTAACATCGTCGAAAACATTAAAATATATTATATTATATTATATTGTTTTAAAGTAAAGCTGCAGATAAAAAGCAAGTACGTACAAAATGAATATTGTAGGTACATTCTATATTTAATTCGTAAATATTTCCATATTGCTATGTTTTAAACGTCAAAAACCTCATTTTCACAATTAAGTTATCTTGAGCAAAAGAATCAAACGTATTAATTAGAATGCATATTAATTAGAATGCATATTTTAATCGTTTTTTAAAAAATCTTATTTATGGTGTGATTGACCTTAACTAAATTTATGTACATTTAGGTACATTTATGAACATGTGTAAGGTTATTTGGAACTATGAAATATTTATATTTAATATTATAAAATTGAAATGTTTGTTTGGTTAAACTCGTTAATCTCAGGAACTACAGGTTCGAATTGAAAAAGTGGTTTATAAGTGATAGTTAATTTATCACTAAATTCTGTATATGGACTAAATCACTCAGCTTCACTCTGTACCCCTAACATGGCAGGGTAGATGGAGCGAACTTGGAAACCTAGTGTTAAGACACTCCGTTCGATTCCCCACTCTCTGCCGAATTTGAAACATTGTATGTTGAGTGGCGGAATTCAACATTACGTTATAGGTTTCAATATGAATTTCTCTATATCTGCTGTGAAACTGACTTCTTTCATTTAAACATATGTCATGTGTAATGCACAAGAAATCATTGCATTTGACAAAGGGCGTAAAACTGCGGACAAAAGCTTTTTCCCCCGTTACTGAGTGGCATATATCGGTTTAGATTTTCTGGGAAGTGTAGGGAAGGTACTTGGAATATAAAGGTAATTGGAACAGTGTCTTAACTCACTCAATACATTGTAAAGAAAAAAAATATTTCTCGAAATCAAAATTACAGGCGGGAAGTGGAAAAAGGCTTAACTTTAAATAGATAAGGAAAATCGTGAAAAATGTCTTGTTTTAAAAAAATGTTTATGTAATACAAAAAAAATAATTTGTTACCGGAACTCAACCAACAACATGGTTAAATTGTTTTTTTTTATTACAAATCATAATTTGTATTAACGTGATATTTACATAATTAATGTACCTCGAACTATATAAATCAAATTTTAATATAAAAAAAATATTATAATACTTATACATATAGAGACTTAATAACACTAGAGAATACTTCCTTTTGACTTAGCAACGTGTTTAAGAGATACCTAATTATATTTATTCCCACGAATGAGAATCGAAACCGCTATCGTCGGTTTTTACGATCTGACACAGACCACAACGCCATGTAGTGGTATATACGAGGGGAGGTCCAAAAGTTCGCGGAATGAAAGGGTTGTTAATAAAATATAACAATAAATTTATTTTTCCTTTTCAATATAATCATCCGTAAGTCTAATACATTTATTCGATCTACGAATTAATTTTTCTAAACCATCAAAAAAATATTTTTTGTCTTTGGCCTCAAAATGCGCCCAAATTGCCTCCTTCACTTCGTTATCGTCGGAAAATTTCCTTCCCCTTAGCTCTTTTTTTAAATTTGGAAACAAATAAAAATCGCTAGGGGCCAGGTGTGGACTACAGGGTGGGTGAACAAGTGGTTCGAATCCATGCGTGTGCAGAGCAGCCATGGCAACTCGGCTCTTGTGAACCGGCGCATTGTCTTGCAAAAGCAACACACACTTGGGCAATTTTCGACGTTTTTCTTTAATTGCCTCCTCTAACATTTCCAATATCGTTGCGTAGTATTCTCCGGTTATAGTGGTACCCTTGTCTTTATAATCAATGAGTAATATTCCCTCACAATCCCAAAACCAAAGGCCATCAACTTTCCAGTCGGTTCATACACTTTGAATTTCTTGGGAAGTGGTGTACCCTTTTTGTGCCATTGCATGGACTCCTGTTTTGATTCAGGTTCAAAGTGATGAACCCATGTTTCATCTCCAGTAAAAATCCGCTCTAAAATCTGCACAGGTTCATCTCCACACACCTCCAAAAAGTGCTTAGACGCGTCGACGCGCTGCTGTTTTTGAAGCGGCGTGAGCATTCTCGGCACCCATCTTGCGCTGACTTTTGACATGCTGTGGT
>DWMZ01004337.1:0-11819 GCA_018249855.1 Eueides tales michaeli
TAGTCGTCAATGTACTGCCTTATGCCTGACCTTTTGTTTTCGTAATAGAATAATTCAGTAAGGTAAGCTTAGGGCGGTATTGAGTATTTTCTAGGTGTCATTGTTTTAATTTTCGTAGATTCATGTTGTTTAGGGCATAAAATAGGGAGGTTAGAATGAAATTAGTGTTAAGGCACTCTGTTCCCTATGTTCGCCTATTTTTTGAGACATTGCGTGTTTGGAGCTTAAGGCTGCGCCTTGTCATGTTGTAATACGGAATAATGCCACCGAGTGGTGTTTATAGTCAGACACTGTGCTATTGCGATATCTTCAAATTTTAAATTGAAGACATATTGTTGATAGAAAACATATATAAAAACATAAGATGCCTATGTATAAAATAGAATATAAATATTCTTACTATTTTTAAAGTGTTATTCCACACTTAGGAAAGAAAAATACTAACAGATTATAAGTTTACCAAGCCATAAGACTTCAACTGAACAGAAGCTGTTTCTTACTTTATTGATATTAATTGAGATTTTATAAAAGTCTTAGCTTTTTCACGTACGAAATACAGCTTCGTATTTCACTATAACTATCCTACAGGCATTATGTCTAATTGGGTGAAAAGTCAAAAATGAAGGAAAATGCTAAGAAAACCATATTGTTTTATTAAAAAATTCTCTCATAAATAAATATATTTAATAATAATTCAATAAATAAAATTGAATAAAAAGTAGACCTTAAATTAATTCAGTCAACAATACTTTTATTCTGTAACAGCTCGTTATAGCTCCCGGCATAAAGTTATGCGCGTGCGCATAAAAAAGGGAATTTTAATATAAATAACGACGGCATGTTGATTGACAACTCTTGCTGGGCTAACATTTCACTTCTAGGATTCCGTCATGATAATATATAAGAGCAATATGTCATAGAGAAAATGTTTTTAACTATATAATTTCTAAATCTATATGAAAAAGAATACTTTTAAAAATTTGTTATTAAGATTAAAAAACTAATTAACTTTATATAAGCTATTAGATTTATGTTAAATTGGCCTTATTTTTCGGTAAACTCGAGGGGAGTTTGAGCTTTTCCCAGATTCTATTGTCCAAGTATGTTTTTAGGTTTTTATTAAACAATTTCGAGACGTTGTTTAATAAATGGCGGACATTAACGCCACTAAAAGTATTTCATAACAAAATAAATATGAAAAGGTATTAAATATTAAATTTAAATACGCTAAAGAGCTTTTTTGTTTTTTTTGAACTGGGTTCAGTAGATTTAATCAAAAAAAATAACGAAATTGTGGATATATTTATTTGCAAAATTAGAAGGTGACAAATCAGTCCATTCTCTTCATGAGCATATTAAAATATATATAAATACCAACAGCGTTTACATATTCAAGAAAAACATTAAAGAGATTAAATAAAGTATAAGAACTAAACTTGCTACTCAAGTTTTAATTATCTTTGTTTAGCATTTCATGAATATTAGTGGCCAAAGTTTTTGTTGTACGAAAACTCGTTAATGAAAATCAGTACGGGCACCTTCACATCAGATCGTAGAGATACATACATTATAATACATTTGAAGTTACATATTAAACATTTTATCACCTTGTTTGTTGCATTCCTCCTTTAACACCGAATCATTTTTTTTAACAGTTGCTGAAAATATTGAAATTGTTGATGGCAGGAAGCAAGGATTCAATTCCCAATTGAGAGGAAAGTGGGGAAATTTTTAGGCGCTAAGTTCTTGCTAATCACCCCGCTATGCACAAAAAGCTCCTTTTTTATAGATCTATTTTCTAAACTTCGACTGAATGAAAAAGGTGTGAATCATTAAAATTGGAATCTTTTTTCTTTAACCTTTACGCTATATCCCTCAAATGGCAGGATAGGGCAGAAGAAACTTTAGGAGCTAGTGTTAAGACACTTCGTCCTGTTCCCCAGTTTTCGCTGAATCTGATGCATGGCAATGCATATGTTGAGTGACGGATTCAACACCGCGATTTGCCTTATTACCGGACAAAAGAAATGAAATATGATATATGTTTTGTTTCCTCTAGTGGGAATCGAACCTACTGCCTGTTGCGTTTACTGTTGCACACTTTGCCTTTGTGCCACGATAGGCCTCTTTATAATGTTATTGGTAATTAGGTAATATAAAATGTTATTTCAATATTAAAGATTAATGTTATTTCAATATTGAATTAATGTTAAATGTTATTTCAATATTGAATTAATTTTGTACTACAACAATTTATATAAAATTTAAATATATTTTGAAAAAAGTTTCATATAAAATTTTTGCTTATAAAAGTGACTTTTATTTGAGATTGACGCTTATCCAATATATAGCATGGAAGACAGTTCGATATTATGCGTTTTTAATTTCGAAACTCAGCGACGTGTTTGTCTTATCGCATCTTATTTTTATATATTATTTTTTAACGTCACGATGCATCCAGCACATAACGGGTAGGCCGAGGGAACTTGGGAACCTACGGATAAGTCACATCCATTTGCAACTTTCCGAAATTAAATTAAGAAAAGAAATTATCACGCTATTTATTGCTTATTGAGTGGTAATCGAACGAATTTGTCCTTGACGGTCTCTTGTAAATATTATAACATATTATCATTTTGCTAATTTTTTTTCTTACTCCCAATATATATCGTCAAATTATGTAAGTATAGATTTTTTACGGTCGTGATAACGTAATCATTCACATAGTAGTTAAAAGTAAATACTTTGCACAACATGTCGATAGATAATGGTTTCGTGTGGTCAAATTTGATTACTGCTTATTAAATACACATGTTTTTTTATTAATTAAAATTAAAAGATTCAATATAAATACACTACAGATATAGGTAGTAAATGAATGAATAAATTAACAAACGTTAGTATTCTTTTAATATGATAACACTAAAAAAAAATATTTAATACACGTATATACATATCAAGATAGTTTTTTTTTCGCTTAACGCTGTATACCGCACATGGCAGTGTAGGCAGAGGGAACTTGGCAACTTATTTAGAAAACTTATAAAAAATTAAGCGCAGTGAGACTTGAACCCCTTAGATTATTTTCTTATTCACTGATATTGCGTTTTACAAATCGATACCAACCCATAAATCAACTACACCAGCGTCAAAGTAAATATCCTTGTTAGATCAGCTCCTGATATTATGTAAATCACATTATTATTCATACATACTGTTTTTGCAAAGGGCGTTATCGTGCGGAACCCTAATCTTATTCTCCCAATATTTATAAAGTTACGTATATAACTAATAACCAATTTGCTGTACAACATTCGACCTTATTTGAAAAGCAATAAAGGTATAATATCAATATTATTATTCAAAACGATATTGGTAAATTAGAAGTTAGTAAAGCTACTCGCCCATAGATGGCGCCGGTGGCAATGTAAATTTTCAACGTAATTTTCGTTGAGGAAAAATTGGGGTATGCAAAATTTGATTGGCAAAACATCTGCAAGTTATTCCGAGTTATTATAATGTAATAAGATTAAGGTGTGAGCTTTATTATTTCGTAATGTTATTGTATAAGGATTTATGTTGTTCTTTTATTTAGAGATTATGGTGGTACTGATTTTGGTGTATATTTTAACTACTTTGAGGAGCAAAGTAGTAATTATATTTTTTAAAGTTTTCCCTGTCACTACACGGTACAACGGTTTTGAATTCAATTTCCGCTTGGGGTTAAATATTTATTACCATATCCCCGATATGTAACTAGACGAAGTACGCTGTTAATCCGCCGCCACATAACACGCAACATTTCAAGATTGGCGCGTACGAGTTGTCTAAACACTAAGATCTCGCTTACCGCTGGGTAGGTTGTATAAGATAAAAGATAAATATGTAAGATAGAACGTTAAACCAAAAAAAAATCTAATTGTATTTGAAAAAAACTATTTGATTGATTATTTTTATTTGTAAATCTAATTCTTATATTAATATTATATATTTACATTGCGTGGTGAGTGGCGGTTCTCAACGCTGCGTTTTGCCTTGTTACCGGAGCGAAGAAATAAAAATATGAAATATTTAAATTGAAAATATCAAATATTTCATTTCCTCGAGTGGGAATCGAGTCCACAACCTGTCGGTTACAGTCACACACTTGTGCCGCTGCGCCACGGCAGGCCTCAGTTATCAGTTTATCATGAATTATCAATTTATTATTAATTTTATTATGAAATTCATATATATTTTTTAATTACCTTATAATTGCACAATACACACTCAAGTTCCGCCAGTCAACCAATCATTGTCTTAAATTCGGACAGAAAGTGGAGAACGGAGTAATATTAAAACATTTACAAACGAGAATCGAACCTACACCCGTCTTTAACATTAAATTCTTTCTACAACATGACAAATTATAATTTAGTAGAAAGTCTATGCCATAACTGCGACAAGCATACAGCAATAATTCTCAAAGCCGCGCTTACCATTGGTTTCCCATATGAAAACATTCACTGTAATATTTCTCAGTTAGATTAGAATGCGAGGTCATGAGTCATACGGAATAATTATGTTTCATATGTTATAAGGCCTCTTATATACTGTAGGCATGTGCTTTTAAGCTTTTTGTAGAGCTTTTTTAGTGTTTATGTTTATTGAGGCCTATAGCACAGGAGCATAAGCGTGCGGTTGTAAATGCGATAGGATGTGAGGTCGATCATCGTCTACCAGATTAGTTGTAAGGGTATTCGTGGTGAAACTATTTAAGAGATACCTTGTCAATTAAAAAAAAAACTAAAAAAATAATCTAAAAAGCGAATATATAAAAAAAATATACTTAAGTGTCCAATGTACACTAGTCCTTATAGTCATGTGATTTATGATCTCTTACCCATCTATTTGAACATAGGTACATGCGCTTTTGTTTTCATGTATTTGATATTAGCTTCATTTACATGCGTGAATTTGCTTTGTATTTTTTTTTTGGTTTTCAGTTTCACACTGTATACCGCACGTGAGAGGATAGGCAGAGGGAACTTGGGAACCTAATGTTAAGGCACACTGTTATATTCCCCTCTTTCTGCCGCATTCGAATCATTGCATGTTGGGTGGCAGAATTCAACGCCGCGTTTCGCCTTATTACCAGAGCGAAGAAATTAAAACTTTAAATATTTGAATTGAATATATTAAATATTTCATTTTTTCGAGTGGGGATCGAACCCTCAGTCTGTCGCCTTGTACCTTTACGCCACGACAGGCCATAAACGTTTGTTTTAAATCAGTGCATATTGGGTGGCTGTCCTCAACAATAATTATTTTTTTTACGAAAATGTTTCACTTAGAAATATATATTATGTTTAAAATAAAATTATTAGACGGTTTCCAAAAGGCGCACATACCGGTAGATATTTTTATGCGTTTTCTAAAAAAGTACTTCTAATCTCTTTTTAATTAATATTTATTAGGCTTAATTAAAATATTTGACTTTCGCTTTTTACCAATTTTTCATTAATAATTCAAATGCGTTAATAGACTTTAATTTTGTATTTTAATAACATTATTTAAAACTCGACATTTTGAATACCTTAAAGTAGACCTTGGTCATAAATGGACCGAGAAAACAAATATCGATCAATTATTACAATTAATATTATAGTTAACTTTGCTAGATATATTCCTACTTTTTCAGTTATGGTAGTTTTTATTCACAATGATAAAATAATTATCTTTACATTGTGAATTGAGACCTATTAGGGCACAAGGCACGAGCGTGCTACTGTATATGCCACAGGTCGTGGGTTCGATTCCTACTCCCCCAGTCTTAATATTTTCGTCCATTCGGTCTGGTAACAAGGCAAAGTATTGCGTTGAGTTCCGCAACTTAACACGCAATGCGTGACGTAATGTGCTGGACATTATGGCATGAGAGTGTCTTAATAGGAACAAAGTGTGTTACCACTGGGTTCCCAACTGTCTTCCATGGTGTCCTCTAACCTACTGACTGACCGATCATACTGACCTGCATTCCGCAGAATGTACTTTTAAGCTGAAATACAGTAAATGTATTTCATATTAAAGATTAAAGACCAAAATTTTCCAACATGGAAATAGAGAGGTCTAAGTACGCCTTCGTAGTTCTAAAGTAATTTGAGCGTAATACATTTTTTTAAACTTGTTATAAAATTTTTGTCATATTTGTATATAAGCAAAAATATTTTCTTTGTATACAAAGATGAGAAAATATTTTTCTAGCGTCCTATAGTTTGGGCGACGTATTTTGCTTTGAGCATTTTATTTCTGGAAATACTTTAGTGATATTGTAATCTAAATATTATATATTTTTTTCCGTTACTGGTAGTCTAACAGTGTGACGTACAGATACAAATACTGGATGTAGAAAATTGAAATTTGGCTTGTAGGTAGGAAATTCCTAAGGGATTTTATGTCTTATAGTCAACGTTGCGGGCAACGACAAATAAAATTACTAAAATGTCACTAAAGTAATTGAAGAGTAAATAAAAATATGGCTTAAATAATAATAACACAAAATGTAATAGGCAGAATGCAATCTTTTTATCTTATGTGTGTAAAGATATAAAGTAGTAGTAAGCTTAGTCAAATCATATTATTTACAATGACTAATATGATTTGACTAACGTCTTAAATAGTAATATGTAGACACACAGTGGTGCAGTAACGCAGCATCTGTTTCTTGTCACGCTGTGGTTGTCTGATCAATCTCATTAGGATCAATTAACTAATACGTACATTTTCCTGCCTTATTAAGATCAACAGCAGCGTTGTAAACCGCCACACAACACGCGATAACTATATCCAGACAGAAAGCGGAGATACTGCTTACCTCGTTTTGTAGGAAAAAGCGTGCTTCTTTATATTGTATTGACATAATATTAAACTGGCGCTCTTAAACAACTATAGTTATGCTTACACTAACGCCATCTAGCGTCAGAGAGAAGAATTAAAAATAAGTATCGTTAATGCGTCTCATAGTTAATAGATGGCGCTGCTGTTTTAGTTTTACGTTTAATTTAGTTGATTGCTTATGATATTTTCTATATTAACAAAGTTTTATGTTATGTTTTGTTATGATTGCTCTTTATAATGATTTAATTAACAATTTATTATTATTTTTTTTATTTGCAAAATGGAAGTGATTTTTTTCGATACTATTTGAAAAACTTGCATATGCTAAGTAGAGAAACTTAACGCCGCGCTTTGTGTTGATATCAGAAAAATTAAAAGAAAATAATCCATTCCCTCTACAACAGTCATGTTTACAGTCAGACACCGCACTATGCCAATGCGCCACAATAGCCTTCGCGGTCTCTATTGTTATTGATAAAATTTATATAACATATTTCACAAATGATACCTACTAATATAAAAATAACTTGTTTCAGATACTACGCACAAGAGAACTGGTTAAGTAAACTTTTTATTATTCTTTTGTAATCAATTTTCCACATTAACTAAAAAATTTATAGTGAAGGCTGTAATCTGTCTCTATTCTTAATTTCCCATTAACTAAGATATGTCAAACAGAAGTATCATATATAATTATTTAAAATTTATAAATAAATCTGTTATTTAATTAAGAAATATTCCAACAAGTTCGTCAAAATTAAAACTCAAAGACGGTGTATAGAGTACTGCTTTCACTAATATTACAGTTCAGCCAAGTATCAATTTGGAGTCAATTAAGAGAAGCTAGAAGATTAATCAGATGATACTCAGCTGCAAGGCCTTAGACAGCGACGTAGGTTTGTCTGGTTGAGAGTTTTTTACCGTATAGATTTCGGGGAGTGTGCCTTGGAAATATACAATCCCCAGCCTCTATAGAAGTTATATTTTATATCAGAACCTCCAGAAATTTTTCAGGCCATCCATACATGGTAGGAATTCGTAAAACCGTCTGAATTTTCTATGCTATGTAATGTCTTTAAAATCTCTTTTCATATTTAACATTTTTAATTTGTCATACTATACATTAAAAAAGTATAATTTTCGTTTTATAAAAAAAAATCTTTGTTTATGGGAATTTCTAAAATGTATTTACTTATCTTAAAGAGGTATGTAGGTACTAAAGGAAAGAGATGTTAATAAGCTACCACTTTAGAAAGGTCATTATAAAATAACTAAGTAATATGTGATTATGCAAAATGTATATAAAATAAAATTTAAAGCGCGGCGTTGAGTTCTACCACTCAACACGCAATGCCTAAAATTCATCCGAAAGTAGGGAACGGAAGAGGAACGGAGTGTCTTAACACTAGGTTTCCAAGTTCCCTCTGCCTACCCTGCCATGTGCGGGATACAGCGTGAAGCTGAAAAAATATATATTGATCGCTATCTGTATACGGGAGATATTATAGAAAATTATTTGAGGGCATATCATAGCAATGTAATAAAACGCAAAACACTTATTAGGCAGGGTAGGCAGAAAAGGGAAATCTAGTATGAATCTAGTGTTAATACATTATGTTTCTATTATTACACTTCACGCTTTTGAATATTTGAGAACATTACCAGAACAAAGAAATGAAAATATTAAATATAAAATTTCTTTAAATTGGGGAACGGAAGTGGAACTGAGTGTCTTAACACTAGGTTCCCGGGTTCCCGGGTTCCCTCTGCTTACCCTGCCTCGTGCCGGATACAGCGTGAAGCAAAAAAAAAAATCTTTAGTGGGCGTCGAACGTGCAACCTGCACGCTAGCAATTCAAAATGCTTTAAAGCCAGAACAACGATTGTGTTAAATTTCTGTGTTCTAGCCAAGTGATTTCAGATTGGCGTTTTGTCTATATAATTTCACCTAAGTTACAACCTGGAAGCACCACGGTCGATTAACAGTCGACCATAATAATAAAATGTTAAAACTGCTACAACTTTTAATTCTTAGACCCATTAGCCACGGAAGGGTTACAGCGTAACGGACCTTGAAATCAAGTCTAACAATAAAAGAAATTAGGTATAGCTTTAAGAAAATAAAAGTATTTCACTGATAATGTTATTATAGACGCGTGTCGTGGGAAATATAATACATAATACTTTCAATTCTTCGTTGTGGTAACGAGCCAAAGCGCGGCGTTTGGTTCTGACACCCGTAACGTACGAAGATACGCTATGTTTATAATGCCGCGGAAAGTGGAGAATGGGAATGTAATAGAAACGAATTGTCTTAATATTAGGTTCCCAAGTTTCCTTTACCTACCCTGCCTACCCTGTTTTTAGCGTTCGTTGTATTTAAATGCCCATTAAACTGTTTTCTGTAAAATAATTTTACTTTTTCTTAACTTTTTAAGACAATAAACATAAAAAAAGTAAACAAATTTAATTTGTCTCCCACCAAAGCTGCTATATAAAAAAGCTATAAGAAAATACAGAATATATATTATTCGCAATCTAAATACGTCAAACTATAATTATTCAATGTTTATACGGTATCAGGATCATCTGATTTGTGATTCCAATTAATCAATTCCACCCCTCGATATTGACAGGGTTAATATGGGGGACAAATCGACTGCTTAATAACTGTACCTACAAAATATACTGTCTTATTTTTTTAGTTAATGTGTATAGGGAACTTGGAGACCTAGTGCTAAGACACTCCGTTCTCCATTTTCCGCCGAATTTGATGCGTTGCATGTTGAGCGGCGTAACTCAAAGCCGCTCTTTATCTTGTTACTAGGGCGAAAAAAAAAATAATGTAAACAAGTCATCATCATCTGAAAATATTAAATATTTCACTTCTTCGAGTGGGGATGGAACCCACGACCTGTTACGTTCACAGTCACACACTTGCGCCACGACAGACCCATAAATATATATTTGTATATTTACATTTAATAAAATAATTTATTTATTAAAAAATATGTATAATAATTTAAACATACAATAACTAAATATGGATATGTTACAGCGCAGGTACTAAGAGAATTTGCATATAAATTGTCTTTGAAACTCCATCGCGCTGAAGACGTGGTGAGCGTAGATGAGATGAACGTTGCTTTAAGAAATATATTTTGTTGAAAATTAAGTTTTAAAATCTTATCTATAAGCATCGCCTTAGCTTTAAGCTCTTTTTAGATATATAATTAGTAAAAACAATGGATTATAGAGGCCCGTCGTGGCGCAGGGGCAGAAGCATGTGACTGTAAATATGGGAGGTTGTGGGTTCGATACCTATTCGAGGAAATAAAATATTTAATTTTTATTTTAAACATTTAATGTATTCATTTCTTTGCTCTGGTAATAAGGCAAAGCGCGGCATTGAGTTCTGCCACTCAATACGCAATGCCTCAAATTAGGCGAAAGGTGGGGAATAGAACGGAGTGTCTTAACACTAGGCTCCCAAGTTCTGCTTACCATGCCACGTGCCACGTGGAAAATGAAAACTGTATTTTTCGTTTTTACTCCAAAAGAAAAACAAATCTACATGTTTGACTAGTCTAGTAATACATATTTTGACAGTTTTGTCACTTAGTACACAAACATACCTACGATCTAAAAAACAACCACTGCGGCGTTAATTTCCGCCAAAATGCTGTCTAGAAATTAGTCAGCGTGTAGGACATCTTTACATTAGATAGAGAAACTGAGCAGGCAGAGGGACCTGCTCAGTTTCTTAATACCATGACATATTTGTCATGGTTATGAAGTACCTACTTCTTTTATACAATTTATTTATTCGCTGTTATAAAGACACTCCCTCTTGCATTTGTTTAAATTTACAAACGACAGCTTCGTAAAAATGCTAAACGCTTTATTGGTAGGATAAAAATTTTGAAGATTTATTGACTTCTATTTATCAACTCGCGAAATTGGAGTGGAAAGATTATTATGGAACGTTTTCGTGTTTCGTGATATATTTTCCTGTTTCTTCTTTTTGAATATTAATATTGTATTGGTGTGAATTTATTTTAAGGTTTTTATTATTGATTGGGCTTTGGTAATTTTGGGTGTTGCTTTCTATTTATTTTCATTTTAAGTGAAATATTATTTTTTCTGTCATAGCGTAGGGGCGCAAGCGTGCGGCTGTAACACTGACAGGTTGTTGGTTAGATCCCTTCTTAAGAAAATTAAATAATTGATATTTTCATTTCCGTCGCTCTTATCGGTTTCAAGGCTAAGTTATCATACGCTTACGTGCGGGATACAGCATGAAGCTAAAAAAATAAAAAAAAAATACTATAGGTAAACTTGTCGATGTCATTCTAATGCTAACCTTTAGATAGACACTAATCTTATCTTTTATAAAAATTTAACATTTACTATATTTAAAGAGAGTTTTCAAGAGGCGCAGATTCAAATCCTGCTTCGTCCAAATTTTTATACGTTTTTAAATTTAGTATTTTTCTTTTCTAAGTGTGGAATAACACTTTAAAAATAGTAAAAAAGATTAACATTTATATTATAAAATTACGTCAAAACGTAGTTTTACCTGTCTCCCGATGGGTAAAGTGTTAACATTAAAACGATTAACGTCATATATGTAATTTAATTATTTTTTTTAAAATTCTAACCAGTTGTTCCTTGATTAGCGCCTTTAACCACGCAAACTTTTCAGCTTTATAATATTAGTATGAAATACACAAATGTCATACATTTCTGCACCAGTTCTAGGAAGATTTACGCAAAAGAAAGCTTACTATAAAACGAAAATTAAGAAACAAAAACAAAAAAAGCTCCGATCAATCTGTGCTTATTGAAGCGCATTTTAAACGATCGCAATAAATATATCGCACAGGTGCCTGGGGAGTGTGAACTCGACTCGCAGTTAAGAAAAAGGATTACCTTTATTATTA
>DWMZ01004338.1:0-11819 GCA_018249855.1 Eueides tales michaeli
TGTGTCTACATGAGCTAGAAAATAAAGTACTTTTTTAGCCTCAAATTATAGCCTGATGGGGCCGTAGGTACCTGGGAACCTAGCGTTAAGTTAAAAGAAACTACGTTCCCATTAAGTTCCTTATTTTTCGTCGAAACTTGGAGTATTTATTGCATGTAGAGTGACGAAAGTGAAAGAACGAAGTGAACCCATAACCTGTCGCGTAATGTCACACACTTGTGCCTCTACGCCATGGGCCTCAAATGATAATCTAACTTATAAGCACCTTCACGATACAGTAACGAAAAGCTTTTATATATTTAAAAACAATTCAATTCATACATCAAAAGTTTGGTAAAACTGCAGAAGTTAAAGTGGATTTCACAAAATATGGCCGCGATTACTTGAAACTAACTAAATTGAACATAACTTATTCACACACAGAGATAATATCGATTTTGAATGTAATTGAGATCTGTCGTGGCGCAGCGGCACAAGCGTGTAACTGTAACCGATAGGTTCTTGGTTCGATTCCCAGTCGAGGAAATGAAATATTTCATATTTTCAATAATAAATATTTAATGTTTCATTTCTTCGCTCTGATAATAAGGCAAAGTGCGGCGTTGAGCTCCGCAATGCCAACGCAATGCCTCAAATTCGCCGGAAAGTGAAACGGAGTGTATTAACACTAGGTTCCCGGGTTCCCTCTGCGTACCCTGCCTCGTGCGGGATACAGCGTGAAACTTTATTATGTTATGTTATGAATGTAATATTCGACAGTATGATGCCCCCATGATGTAGGTGTGTGTGTGTCTTTCTTGTGGTGTATGTATAAGCATAGTATATAAAGCATAGAATTGAAGCTCTGAGCTCTGTGTTGTTCTATCTCAGCCTATATCGTTATGAGTGGGATAAATGTATTATAATATACTTTACATTTGCCTATGGTAAGGAACACTAGGTTCCCAAGTTCCCTCTGACTACTGAAAAAAAAGACATAAATTATTATAATTTTTAAGGTTAAAACTAAAATGAATATAATTGATTTTATAAAATAAACTTTAATAGCTAGATCTTAAAAGTGGTGTTTCACATAAAAATCATATCAAGGGTTTCCAAATTATCTAAACGGACAAACTAACTAGTTATATGCAAAATAAAAATAAAAAATGACTTATATTTATATTAAAATCGATATAAGTACAAGAAAATATAATACATTTCATTTATTTTGTAAAGTTTGCCTGCGGTGTATATATTAAAATATATTTTAACAAAATCTATACTATAACCTCAAACAGTTACTACAGCAATGCGTGTCGTCACTCTACACGCAATGCCTCACGAATTCAGCAGAAAATCGGGAACTGTCTGTCTTAACGAGAACGGAGTGTCTTAACACTATATTACCAGGATCTCTCTGCATACCCCGATAATTGTGGGATACAGTGTGAAGCTAAGATAGACTATAGACCATAGACTATAACTTGATATAGAAGTAAAAGAACGAAATATATTATAATCATGTCGATGGTTCAATAATTTATCGATTTAGTAGTGTTAAATATCGTCGACATTGATTGTATGTCGACAGCACCGTTATATAGGCCTTCTGTTTTATTCTCCTGTCCTTCACTGTTTATTATCCTGTACTTAACTGGGTAGACAGAGTGAACTTGGGAACCTAGTGTAAAGACACTCCGTTCTGCTCCCCACTTTTGTTACCAAAGCGAAGAAAAGAAAATATCAAATTATTTCCAGGAAGTGATCGAATCTACACTCTCTGCCACGACACGCCTATGCCCCTACGCCACGACAACCCTCTGATATTTTTTAACTGTAACATTAAAAGACTACCTTAAATTCCATAATATCAAACTAATATGGTCCAACAAAAATTTAACCATCCCCTTCTTAACCATCTCCTTCAAACTGCTTCGCATATGGTAACACCAGTCCAGTGACATTTATAGCCCACCGTTTAGGAGTTATAGCGGAACGGCAGAACTCCTTTGCTTTATTGGCAACACTCCAGGCAGTAGAGGAAGCTGCGATCTGAACGTCCGATATTAATTCATACGTATCAGCTAAAAAACATCGTATTTCTTCGATAGCTGCCCGTAATGGGCCGCGTTGGCGTGAATTCAAATTGAATATGCAAAATTTGCCATTTCGTGTGAAATATTTTGTTTTGATCTTGACATTTTAAACAAATTGCAGGGGATTGGAACTTGTTTCCATAAAGTTTTTGGTTTTACGCCGTATCCCGCACATGGTAGCGGAAGCAGTGGGGACTTGGGAACATAGTGTTAAAACATTCTGTTCTTATAAAGACACTTTCCCCAGTGTTCCCCAGTGTCCGTCGAATTCTCAAATATGCGTAGAGATTTCGGCGTTTCAATACCTTCAGATTCTTTTGTGTATAAAGTGATAGGACTCAATGCCACGTTTTTATCTACGTAGGTATCTAAGTAAGCACAATTTCTATCTCTCCATGCATTATTTGTGATGAAAAAAATAACGAAAAAAGCACAACACAAAAGCAACTGTTGCAAAATATTTTGTGTCAAAATTTCTAAAACAATTTTGACATCTTTATAAACATTGGGACAATTTCCAGAATTAAGTAAAGCGTAAACCATTTCTAAAGGTTAAAAAAAACTTGGGTCGCCTGTTGTATCAACATCCGGACGAATGGAGTCGGCGGACGCCATATTGTCATTTTTTTTTCTCGCCTCAAAAAGATTTATGAGTAGTGACAAAGTCAATTTTATGGTCGAACATACGCAGATACGACACGTTTGATCTGTGAATTGTTTAATGGAGAAATGGCATAGATATTATATAATTTTTTAGTAGATAAAAAAATACGTTAAGTTTTAAGTTCGATTCCCATTCAAGGAGATTAAATATTTAACATTTTTTTATTTTTTCGCTCTAGTACAATGCAGAGCGCGGCGTTAAGTTGCGCCGTTTAACACGCAATACTTTTGGATGTCGGCGGAAAATGAGAAATGTTATGCCTTAACATTTAGTTCCCAGGTTCTCTCTGCCTACTCTACTGTGTATGAAGTACAATATGAAAGAAATATCTAAAAATTTTCGATAAACGTAATACCATTATATTATTTATTTATTATCTTTTAAAGCAATGGAAAAAGTGATAGTAAGTAATACCCTTAATTACTTAACCATTTTTTGATAGCGGAAGACGGAGTGACTTGACACTTGCCTGTTAGTTTGTAGTAAAAATACAACAATAAACATATATACTACCAAACAAAAATATATTTTACAAATCACTCGATGCCACTTCCATACTACAATCTAAGGAACACATCTCTCCCAGAATGCCCTTTTAAGTGAATTTGGCACGGAATTTTATCTCAAATTGTCCTTAAGTAAACAATTTACCTGCCAATTGTGATGAATGGCTTCCTACATTGACGCTCTCAAACAATTCAATAATGAACGACAAGTTACTTTTTGATAAGAAGCAAAAAATATTTACTAACAAAAGCACTAGACGTCTGGCTGTGCGCAAAGCCAAGTCTCTACGCGGGATACATAGGCCGTTTTCCGTAATGTCAAAACAGCGTTCATAGCATAGCACAGAGAACGGTAAAATTCGTGTAGTTTGACGTCACATGTGACTTGACTATTGTATAGTACTGACGGGTCGGAGCGTTAGCATCGTGAGCATTGACTTTATAAAAATACTTGAGCATTTTACCATCTTCATCGGCTATACTACATACTCCACTCATTTTTATATATAAATATAAAATCCTCTGTTAGGTTATGTTTAATTTGATGAATTCGTAAGCACACTATAAATAGGAGTCAGAGTTATTAATACAGCTGTCAGGTGTTGGCGCGCTCACGAAATCGGACCCCACGTTAGCAATTGAAACGTCCGTTATTACTGTTTTAACAATTCGGAAAACGGTCATAGTGAAGCTATAAATTTGATAAATATATTCATAGACTAAAGAAGTAATAGAACATCAATTATCCTATTAGCGAGATCCGTGACATATAAACCATAAATTAATATTTAACACCGTATAACGTTCAATTTTATGATTCTGTCGCAATCATTATTTATTTATAAGGCGTTGCTCAATCGTATCTGTAGAAATATTAAAAAGGTAAGGTGTTTGTTTTGATAAACGTGCTTATCTCAGGAACTTCTGAATTAAATTTAAAAAATCTTCTGTACTCAATAATCCATTTATCGATTGAATCTATAAATTGTATCATATCACTACCTATATTGTTTTCTCAAAACCTACTGTAACGGCGGTCGGAATTACCTAGAGTGATCAGCACTTAGTGATTTCCAGTCCAAGAAAAAAAAATAACGACAGAAACACAAATAACCAAATTAAAAACTTATTTTCTAGCTGCAACAAAATACCATACATATTTTATTCTTTTTCCTTCAGCTTCACACAGCATCCCGCACATAGCAGGCAAAAAGAACGTCTACCTACCATTAAAACACTGTTTCAACCGAATTTAAGGCATTGCTTGCTTATTGGCGAAACTCAACGCCGCATTTTGCCTTGTTACCAGAACGAAGAAACAAAAATATAACTTTTCCTCAAATAGGAATAAAACCCACAACTTATCGCGTTTACAGTCACACACTTGCGCCAACGCGCCACGACAGACACTACATGCAGGTACAAATATAATGCGACATTCCACATTCACAGCACGGCTCACCCCAGCTTTATCTTGACGCGAGGCGAACACGAATACCCCGATATTTTATTAAGCGTTCAACCTATTCCCAAATCGTGGTTAAAGATGGCTTTTAAATCAAACACTTTATATAGTAATAATTTTAAGTGTTCTTTACGTGTTTAAAACTAATTATTACTTACTATTTTGCCTTCGCCGATAAATCGACTATAAAATACAAAAAACAAAAAATTGACAATTAGAAGGAGTAGTTTCTGAGATTGTCGTGTTCAAACAAATAAACTGCTTAGCTTGTGAATAAGGGTAAGTATAGAGGAATATATTACTTTATTGGTCCGTTATGGCACATGGGTGCCACGTGCGACTTTAATCGCGACAGGCTGCCCGTTCGATTGCTACTCGAGACAAAATATGAAATATATAACATTTTCATTTCTTCGGCCAAATAACATATGCTTTCAAAATTTGGCGGAAATCGGTGAGCGAAAATGTTATAAAGGGAATGGAATGTCTTAATGCAGCAGGTTGCAGGTTCACAAGTGCCCTCTGCAGACCCTGGTATACGCTTAAAGCTTAAATGGAGCTTTTAGGGTACATAGGGCTCACTCTGCCTAGGATCACTCTGCCTATCCATCAGTGTGAAGACGAAAAGGAGGTTATTAAAATAATATTTAAAAAGCTCCTTTAGTGGAAAAGCACATTCTTAACGACAGGTGTGGCTAACTGTTGTAAGTCAGCAGACAGACTGATAAAACCAGTGGTTCCCGGAATCGGTGGCGAGCACGTGAGATATTTGTGGATAATATTAGTAGCTCGTTTCCTTGAAACGAATGGTTTCTTATATATTCGTTTGGTGACACAATATTTAATATTTTGTTAATGCCAGTGTTGATTTTGTTATGGTGACGAAATTATTTGATGAAATGAAATTAGCTTAGATTAATGCTTCCTGTATTTAGTAATTAAGGCAGAGGGAACTCGGGAACCTAATTTTAAGACACTTCGTTCCGTTCCCCACTTTACGCCGAATTTGAGGCAACACTTGTTGAGTGGCGGAATTCAACGCCCCTCCTTTCCTTATTGTCTGAGCAAAGAAAAAATTTAAAAATATTAAATATATCTTTCTCACGAGTGAGGATCGAACCCAGAACCGTGTTTACAGTCACAGGCTTGTGCGCCTGCGCCACCACAGGCCTCAACAATCAACAAATCTATACCGAATTTAAATAAAACGTCAATTTAAAATTCAAGACTCACGACTAGTCGTATCCATCCTCCGACTTATAATGAATAGATGTGTGAATTGTGATAACAGAGACACAAGCGCGGCGCGGCGCTAACGATCCCCGCAAAAAAAACGTATCGACCCCTTTATTTAGTCCAATTAAAGAATGGAAAGGCACGAACGGGCTTTAATCGCTTTGATCTGTCACGAAATATTCAAGCAGAACAATAATGGTTGATTAAATTATTTGAAAGAAATAATTATATTCATTTATATTATTATTATTTGAGGCCGGTCGTGGCAGAGGCACAAGTGTATCTTGTGTTTGTTCTGTGTACCCTGCCATGTGCAAGATGCAGTGTAATGATAAAAAAAGAATTAACGATGATATATATTTTTTTTTGTTTTTATGGAAAAGACACTGCAAACGAGCGTACGGGTCACCTGATGGTAAGTGATCACCGCCGCCCACGTTCCCGTGTAGCACCAGAGGAGCTACAGGAGCGTTGCCAGTCTGTAAAGTGGATGGGCACCGGGGCCCGGCATTATCCAATGCGAAACGCAGTGACCAAGATCACTACTTAACGCCGGTTTTAAATGCCAGGGGTGGTAACAATTCGGTCGAGTCTGCCCATGCGTGTTGCCATTGCTGACAACGTGACTCTCCCACTCCCAATTATTATAAGAATATCAAATCAAGTTCATATATTTTATTTCACAATCACATAGCTTCAAGTCGACACTTTGCCAAAGTAAGAAGAAAATTTTGAAACGGGACTTCAACCCTCGCCTCTTGGAAATCATCCAAGCGCTTTGACCAACTAAGCCATACAATCTCATCAAGCTACATCGAAATTCTTATACGCTTGTTACAACTTATTTATATTGATAGCATCTTTGTAGGGATGATTTTTACAAAATTTCAATACTCAAAGATGCCACTTTCAAATTTATACGACATACCTTTTCTCAAGTATCAATTTATTTTAAAAAAAAATATACTGTATATGTTTTAAAATGTAAATGTATCGATCATCTCGGTCCTCTCAATCTTCTAGCTCATTATTTCATCCGACAGCGGTCGCCTGTGCGGTGGTCCTGCCCTAAGTAAACACCTCGCGTCCCTTTGTTAATATTACATCTATAACTAACACTATTGTAACAAGTATTCGACCACCGTTGTAGTTACGTAGAAAACTGTGGGACATTTTCTTTTTATGTACTTTTTGCAAAACAATTTTAAAAATTAACTTTGTCTTGTAAATGTTTCTCTATACATATGAGATAACGAAACTAGTGATACGCTTGCGCATTCGTCCGCTATAAGTTCACAATCATATGTATTATTTTCATACTCCAAAAATATTTTGATATATATCCATCCATACATTGACATTATTTTAAAAAAAAAACCCAAATACAATATTGAAAACTGTATTTAAATCGGTTGGCTTTATTTGAGATTATCGCGAACAAACGCAACTACAAACAGACTAAGCTACAAAAAAAAGTAGAAATCATCGTTTCGAATATTGAATGTTTCACTTCTTCGCTCTGGTAACCAGACAAAAGCACGGCGTTGAGTTCCGCCACTCAACACGCAATGCCTCGAATTGGGCGGTAAGTGGGGAACTGAAGTGGAACGGAGTGTCTTAACACTAGGTTCCCATGTTCCCAAGCTGAGAGATAGAGAGAATACTGTGCATACATGTCCCTTATAATAATTGATGTTCCATGTTCACTTGTTACATTCTGAATCAAGGCAAAATCTTATGAAAGGCGAACAGTTCCAATTTCATTATATGTATATATTATTTTAATTTCTCCTTCTCAGTAAACAAAGAACGGCGTTGAGTCCTATCTCAATGCGCTACGATGCAATTAAGCCTCAACTACTTAGCTTAAAGACTATATTTAAATTCATGCTTCACCGGCAAAATTTTATTCATTCCATATAAAATTTGTATTACAAGGAAACATAAAACCTGAGCGATACTATTTATTTTATTGCAATATTTTATTTTAAAAAGCGTATTAAAATTTCGACGTAGCTTGATGAGAACGTATGGATCAGTGGTCAGAACGCTTGACGGGTTCCAAGAGGCGCGAGTACAAATCACGTTTAAATTTTTACACGTTTTCTAAATGAGTAAATACATAAAGAATTTAGTTGCAAGCGGTATTCTTATTTCCTAGCCATTGATTCATCCATCATGCTGTATCTCTCATATAGCAGAGAGACAGAGAGAATCTAGTGTTAAGTCACTCTAGTTCCCCATGCACAGTCTTATTTTACGAGACATTGCATTGAGTGGCGTTACTCAAGGTAATGTCTGCGCCGCGCTTTGTTTTCTTACCAGAGTGAGTAAATAAAAATTAAAATGACCTATACAAAAATATTAAATATTTCATTTCTTCACCCTGGTAAGGCAAAGCACGGCGTTGAGTGACGTCACATAGGGAACGTAACGGAGTATCTTAACACAAGGCTTGCTACCATCTCATTATACAGAGACAGTTGTTCAAATATTTTCAAAACGCCTTCTTAAAATGCATTAGTTTTAAGATTTATAGTTCAAGATATTTATTTTTATAGTTTCTAATATAGTGTATCGTAAAAATTCACAAATTTTATAGCCTATTTCAAATATTCTGTACATGAGAACCTCAGTTTAAAGAAACCGTCTTGCGACTGTAAATTAAATGATTTTGAATATTGGAGATTCTTAAGGCTGTTAACCTTAAGAATCTCCAATATTCAAAATGCGTTCCATTATCGTTGCTTGTTTATGGCGAAACCACCTCTGTTTTTGCATCGGGAGTTAAAAATGTGTAAGAGTGTACCAATGCAACGTATGTACATATTTAGCTGCACGCTGTGTACTGCACATGAGGGGAACCTCCTTAAGGGAACCTAATGTTAAGACACTGTGAGTAAGCTTGGGAACCCAGTTTTGAGACACTCTGTGAGGAACCTTGGGAATCTAGTGTCAATTTTTTTTTTACAATTGTAATTGTCAGTAATGGTAATAAAAGCGAATAAACTAAGAGACTAGTCGGGCTCACGTCACGCGCCCAAGGAACGTATAGAATGACAATCAGATTTGAATTATTCAAAATTACTACGACCAGTGTAAGATGATCTCTATAATTACACCGTAATGGCGAAGTGGATTTACTTCTTAATATAAACGCAATAGTTACAGCATCGATTCCGATACGGAGATTTAAATTTATATATTGATTTTTTTCCCCCAGTATTACTTATGAACGCGGCGTTAAGCTCCGCTAAGTAACACGCCTTATGTCAAGCACGCCATAATGTGGTAGCGAAGTATCTTTTGTTAGATGCGTGAATCTGTATTATTCTATAAATAGCTAGAAGCTAGCACTTCCAAGATGACACAAGTCACTTCCGTTCTCCACTTTTCTCCGTATTTGAGGCACTGCGTCGTAACGGAACTCAACGCCGTTCTTTGTCTCGTTAAAAGAGCGAGGAAAATTAAAATATTGTTAAAATATGATATATGAAGCCTAGTTACGTTGGTCGAACGAGTCCATTACAGTCGATGTAAGCGTGAAAGTGGTATGCATGACCTAGTAAACAATCTTGTATATACCCCTCGCCTGGATTTACCTGTGCTTTCGGTTTATATTTAGTTTTATACAATAGTTATATGAAACAGATAATATATGAGGCCTGTCGTGGCGCAGCGGCACAAGCTGAGACCGTAACCGACAGGTTCTGGGATCGATCCCCACTCGAGGAAATGAAATAATTCATATGTTCAATATAAATATTTAATATTTATTTCTTTGTTCTGGTAATAAGGCAAAGCGCGGCGTTGAGTTCCGCCACTCAACACGCAATGCCTTAAATTCGGTGGAAAGTGGGTGGAAAGTGGAACGGAGTGTCTTAACACTAGGTTGAGACACTCCGTTCCACTTTCCACCCACTTTCCGTCCCCACTTTATTTTAGGAAACCGGGAGGGCTCCCTCTGCCTACCCTGCCTCGCATGCGGGATACAGCGTGAAGCTAAAAAAAAAAGAACTGTTAGTGCGGCAGGTTGGGGGTTCATATTTTCGTTTCATCACTCTGGTAACATCGTAAAGCACGGAGCTAATGTCCGGCCTCACAACGCAATGTGCAATGAAATATCGCAAATTCGGCGGAAATTGGGAAATGGGAGTGACCAATGAGAGTGTTTTGACACTAAGTTCCCAAATTTCCTCTAACCTACCATACTATGTATGGGATACTATAGAGTAAAGGTCTAACCTCTGTTGCGTATAGCCTCTGCGCTCTACAGACCTCACATTAAAAAAATATTGTTTATGAATTGATATTGATATATATATATATATATATATATATATATATATATATATATATATATATATATATATATATATATATATATATATATATATATATATATATATATATATATATATATATATATATAAAGGAAAATATTACTTATGCAATTTTAACGAAAATAGGTTAAAAAAATGAGAAATAGTTATAAAATACAAGTCACAGTACAGACAACTTAACTAATCTCCTATAAGATCGTTCCAAATGCCTAAACAAGTACTAACTAGCCTTGTTTAAAATATTTGCCGAGTTACTTGGCAACGTAAATGATTCATGACTTATTGCGATCTACGATTATAAATTATAACGTCACCTGTGACTTGTATACAGAAATAGTAGCGGGAACAACTATATGATAGTTAACTGTTAACATATACTTAATTTAAAATTTAAAAAGATAAGCGATCCAAGGAATGATACCGCATTATAATGATCCTCAGCTTCACGCTGTATCCTGCACAAAGCAGAGGGATCTTTGAAACCTAGTGTTAGAACACTCTGCTCTGTTCCCCATAATTATATAAAATATATACGAGAAGAAAAAAACCACTGTAATAAATAAGGCTTTTAAGAATAAAAAAAACACGCTCAAATCCATCAGAAATCCATCAGACATACCAACTTTTGCGTCGGTGATCAAAAATAATATATATAGTATAGAAGAAAGCCAAGGGTATTGCTAGAGTGGTTGAATTTAAATAACACCACTCCTCTCGTAGGAAACGTCACATTAGCCAGACACTATACCACTATGCCATAATCAAAGATTCAATACGCACACTTATTACTATAAATTAGCTGTAACATTTAATTATTGACGCCTAAAGTTGTATAAATTTAACAGTAACTAGTGACATTATGTTTATGGAAGCATAACTGCGTGGGTTTACCGATTAAACGTTAAATATGGTGAGACCTGTCGTGGCGCAGTGGCACAAGCGTGTGACTGTAACCGACAGGTTGTGGGTTCGATCCCCGCTCGAGGAAATGACATATTTCATATTTACAATTTTAATATTTACTGTTTTCATTTCTTCGCTATGGTACAAGGCAAAATGCAGCGTTGAGCGTTTTCCGCCACTCAACGCGCAATGCTTCAAATTCGGCGGAAAGTGGGGAAAGTAAGTGGAACGGAGTGTTTTAACACTAGGTTCCCAAGTTCCCTCTGCCTACCCTGCCATGTGTGGGATATACAACGTGATGCTGTTAAATATGGTATTTTATAAATTACAAAGCGCGACATAGATCTATGCCGCGGTTTGTCTCGTTGATGGAGCTGAAATTACAATATGAATTAATATTTTGTTGTGAGCATAATTTAATATAATCTTTGAATTCAACTAAAAGTCTACACTATGAAAAGTAGAACTTCAAATATTATTTCGAAAAAGATTTGACAATCGCTTCAAAAGCGTGAATACATTACAACTTTAGTTTTCTATCATAAAATAACGATGTATTAAACAAACTGACATCATTTTTCTTTATGTAAACAAGTGATATTTGTTCCCTAGCTACGATACACC
>DWMZ01004339.1:0-11819 GCA_018249855.1 Eueides tales michaeli
AAAGAGGTATTTAATGTTTTCATTTCTTCGCTCTGGTAACAAGGCAAAACGCAGCATTGAATTCCGCCACTCAAATGCGGCGGAAAGTGGGGAACGTAAGTGGAACGGAGTGTCTTAACACTGGGTTACCAAGTTCCCTCTGCCTACCCTGCCAAGTGTGGGATACAACGTGAAGCTAAAAAAAATCATAACTAAAATTCTTTTACTAAAGATTTCTTTTTTATGTAGAAAAAAATAATTAAAAAATTATGTACCAGGTCAAGTTTATCAATTTCATCACGTCTAGTATTCCCTAGATCGTTACATATAATGGAAAATGCGTCTATAGAAAATGCTAGTTCAATTTATTTACATATATAGTTGAAAATTAGTCTTTATAGGTAACACTCCTACAGTAGGCATGCACGCTAATTAGTGCGCTAGAGGCTTAGTACGTTTTTTATAGTCTGATTTAATATAAGAGGTATATGAATTAAATGAAATGAAAAGGAACACTCGGATTTTAATAAGAAAACCATTGCACTGACTAATAATGTGTGATTTGTCAAGTGACTAACAATTTTTAACAATGACTGAAGTTACATTTACTTTTCAATACATTACCATACATACAACAACTAAAACATTAAAATATAACCAATTTAATTTAAAAAAAATACATTTTATTGTGTTTTTAAATTTTAATAATATTATTTTAACTAAATTTTGAATGTAAACATTGAAAAAAAGTTGATTCTATGTTTTTACAAAACATAAATTATACTACTTTATTGATAACGTATAAAAAATGTAACGTTGAATTTGAACACTTTTTTGGAAATCGTCGAAGGTGGCGTGTATTCATGTCGCGGTACATTCAAACTTTTATACGAATTCTATAAAAAAAAGTATAGTTCTTTTCCAAGTGAGGTATATCACTTTAAACTTGTTAAAAAATTCAACATAAATGAATAATTAGTATGGTAAATGATGTATGCCCGTAGTGACGGGCGCGACGGACGACGGGCTGCTGGAGGGCTCGCTGCGCGGCGCGAGCGGGCTGTTCCCCGCGCACTGCGTGCAGGAGGTGCGGCTGCGACCCAACGCGCATCTACACCAGGTGTGCAGCTGCCTTTATGTTCCAGTACTCACTCCCACTCTGCTTCACGCTGTATCCCGCACATTGCCGGCAGAGGGAATGCCGCGTTTTGACTTGTTACCGGAGCGAAGAAATGAAAAACATTAAATGTTTAAATTAAACATATTAAATATTTCATTTCCTCGAGTGGGGATCGAATCTACAATCTATCGCGTTTACAGTCATACGCTATACTGTTGCGCCACGACAGGCCTCAGACTTTTCTAATAAAGTAAATAACTCATTATATGTTTCCGATATTCGATATTTTTTTTCGTGCCTGTACGTAGTAGAATAAGCAAAGAACATCTCATTAAGATAGTTTATTCTTCCTATTTGATACATGGTGTTGAGTGGTGAAAGTCGCTTTTTTCCAATACCCAAAATGTAGATCGGAGCGAACCATCACCATCGTTTTTATAGTTTTGATATAATATTTGATTATTATATTTCCATGAATATATTTTGTTTCTTGTCCTTACAATTACTTTTACAACATATACATACATGCGTAAATGAAGTCGATGTAATAGTGTTGAGGTCTGTCGTATCGCATAAGCGTGCGGCCGTATACGCTAAAGGTTGTGGGTTCAATCTCCACTTGAGAATTGCTTAGCTTTGGTAAGAAGTCAAATCGCGGCGTTGAGTTCCGCCTCTCAACATCCAAAACTTTGGCAAAAAGTGAGGAACGGAAGTGTCTTACCCTCATTCATCCTACACTTCCACGTGCGGGATACAGTGTATAGCTAATAAATAAAGAAATACTAATATTTTTATATAAAAAAATCATAAATATAATAATATCTTTGAATTTCGCGATTGTTACACATTTTAAATAAAACACTTTTAAACGGATTAATCGCGTATATTGAGTTTTAAACATTTTCGGAAACCCGACGTGGTCACGGGTAGACTGTCACTGTCTACCCGTGACCACGGACTACTGCAAAGTGTTCGAAACGTCGGGTTTCCAAAAATGTTTAAAACTCAATATACGCGATTAATCCGTTCAAAAGTATTTCATTTAAAATCATAAATATAATTATATAGTTAAAATGATCTAAAATTAATAACAACTTGTATATTTCAGGTGCTTTCCTCAGGACCCATCCACCACTCAAGGGTGACCGGGCGACGGGAAATGGCGCTCAGCAAAACATACAGCGCTACAGCGCCGAGGATAAAGAAGACGTGAGTAAATATTGTTATTTTATATTATTATATATAGTTTTTATTACGGCTTTGCTCTCGTTGTCATTTTACTCGTTCTAGAAACAAAAGGTAACTCAGGCTATTTAGTAATTTGAAACTGTTAACGTGTAACTTATGGATTTCTTTAATTTATGGATTCAGTAGAACAAAATTAATTTTTCATTTTTTTACCTAAGATTAGTTCATGTTCAAACATACAATGGAAATTTGTAGTATGAAAATTTAAAAACAAAATACGTATTTTTTTGACACTGAAGCATAGGCGTGCGCTTAACTGAAAACGCGACAGAACTTGAGTTCGATCTCCACTTGAGGAAATTAGATATTTCACATTTATATTTATATGATCTGGTAACAAGGCAAAGCGCGGCGTTGAGTTCCGCCACTCAACATTCAGTGGAAATTGGGAACAAAACGTAGTGTCTTTACACAAAGCATCCAAATTGTCTCTGCTTACCCAGCCATAAGTGACATACAGTGTGAAACTGAAAAAAAAATAGCTTAAAATAATATTTAAATAAAAAAGTTACCATAGAATCGCTTAAATAAAAATATATCTACATAACAAGAACTCGGTTGTCAACAGTCTTACATGTAACAATTCAATTGTCTTATCAAACAATTCTTTCAGTTTAGCAAACACTGTAGTTTGTAAACAAAATTATTTCGTTTCAACGTTGTTCTGACTTGCCGTTATTGCTTAGTATCAATGTGTATATCAAAGCAAGTGTTGAAACGTGCCTTCGCTAATAGTACTCTTGGATTAAAAACAATATGTTATTCAAAAGTTCTTCGAAAGCTGCTTATAAAAAGCGAAAGGTAAATGTTTAAATTGTGCCTTAACGTTGGAGGCTGTCGTGATGCATTGGTACAAGAATTTGATTGTTGTGGGCTTAAACTCCACTCGAGGAAATGAAATATTTTATATTTTCAATCTATATATTTAAGGTTATCCTTTCGAATCAATGCTATATTTAAAAAATAAAAGCATAAAACTAATAATGTGTCTGCACAAAATCAATTTGACTTACCTTAACATAACTTAAATAAGCTTCACACAATATCTCTAGTGGGGTAGACATGATTGTCTCTACCTGCCCCGCTAAACGCTCTTCACCGGTCGCTTTGAACGCTTAAAATCAGTAAATAGTATGTCATACCATACTCAACACACAATGCCTCAAATTCGGCGGAACGTGGGAAAAGGAACGGAGTGTCTAGACACTTAGTTTTCAAATTCCCTCTGCCTATCTTACCATTTGCGGGGGGATACAGCGTGAAGCTGAAGATTTTCACACAAAAATTGCGTGAAATTAATTGTTAAATTGCACCTGTAAACGGATAAAAAATAAAGTGCACACTCGTATGTACAAATACATAACAAGTAGGATGTTAGGTAACGCAATGATCGATGAGATTACTTTAACCTCGTCCAGTAATATAATATTAATAATAATCCGTATCCGTTGAAGCATGATGTTTTATTATATTTCTAATTATACTTTACTATAGTGAGCGCAATTCAAGTAATGCTTAGTCTATTTTAAAGAACGTTAAATACAAGAATTTTTAAATTATTTTTTTAATGTATTTTGATTGGATGAATGTATTTAATATTTATAATATGTATTACTATAATAAAGTTAAAGAGCAAGTTTGTTTGATTGAACACGTCAATCTATCGAAGTAATAGTGAGTATTTATTTTTTTTGTGTCAATTAGTGAAACATTTCATTCCCTCGAGAAGAAATCGACCCACAACCTATCGCTGTCAACGCTCAGAATATTTTCATTTAACTGCATGAGTAAAAAAGATGATTATTTATCAATAAATATTTAAACGATTCTCGTTCACATTCCCAGCTACGGCAACATGGAAACCAAGACCGTGGTGCTGCACCGCGCGCGGCGCGGCTTCGGCTTCGTGCTGCGCGGCGCCAAGGCGTCCTCCCCGCTCATGGAGCTGCGGCCCTCCGAGCGTTGCCCCGCGCTGCAGTACCTGGACGACGTGGACGCGGGCGGCGTGGCCGACCGCGCCGGGCTCCGCAAGGGGGACTTCTTGATCGCTGTAAGTGCTGGCAAAGTATATTGTGAAGCCATATCATTATATATGCATTGATTGAGATTCTACTAGCTATTCTAAACTGCATTTACAAAGCAATAGTTAATTTTTGATACAGTCCAGTCATTTTTTGGTAGATTGCTTTTAAAAGTGGCTGCAATAACTATTTAATTGTTTAATATGTTTTTTGTCGAGTGAGATTCGGACCCGCAACTTGTCGCGTTTACAGCGTATAGTCACACGATTGTGCTCTTGCGCCAAGATTCACTTCAAATATTTTAAACATAATATTATTATTTTTAGATGCATTTTTTCATAATCATTCAGAAATAAACGTAATATTGAGACTCCATTCCCCTCTTTCTACTAAATCATCGAGTTATTGCGTGTTGAGTAGCACGCCTCACTTTGCCTTGTCACCAGAACAAGGATAAAAAATAAGAGTTTTTTAAAGACTGCGTTTCTACGCAGAGTCTTAATACTAGATTCTCAGGTCCTAAATACAAATAAAAACTAAAAAAATATTAATGTTTCAGATAAACGGCGAGGACGTATCAGCGGCCTCGCACGAGCACGTGGTGGAGCTCATACGCGGCTCCGGCGCGCTCGTGTCTATGACCGTGGTTTCGCTCAATGGACATGGTTTGTATTTTTTGTTATTGCTAAATAAATATTTGTTTTATAATATATATATTAATTGTTTCTTTAACTTATTTTCTAGAAACAAAAGTTCAACTATCAGTGAAGTGATTTAACACTAAACTTTTGGTGCTTATTGTACGACATAAAATATTAATATGTATTCGCGTGTAATAAAATTGTAACATTAATATTGTAATAAGCAACTGTTAAGTGTCAATATACTCATTTTTTGTTTTATAGTTAGTGAATAAAAATACTTCACGCTACATCCTACACATGGCAGAGTAGCTTAGTATTAAGGAGGAACCTAGTATTAATATCGTCTCATTGGGACTTCCGTTTTCCGTTTTTCCCCGAATTTGAAGCATTGCATATTAACTGGCGGAACTCAACGCCGCACTTGACACTCAGAAATGTAAATATTAAATATTTCATTTCCTCGAATCATGATGGAACCCACAACTTTTCGCGTTTACAGTAGCACACTAAGCCACAACAAGCCTCAATGAATATTCATATTTCTATCCATCCAATGTTACAGTGTTAAACGCGGAAACCGCGTGTACAGTACCTGCTAGCAAGTCGCAAACACAGCTGTCCAACACCGGGCGGCCGTACGCCGCCACTCTACCGAGGAAGGCCGCTGCTGGTATTAATTATATTTAATATTATTAAAAATATTATATATAGCAGTCCTTGGCATCCCGCACATGGCAGGCTAGGCAGAGGAAACTTTAGTTTTAAGACACTCCAATCCGTTCTCCAGTTTCCGTAGAATAGGCATTTGCTTTGCGTTTTATCTTGTTACCAGAATAAAGAAATTAGAATATTGAATATTCAAATTAATACCGAAGCCACAGCTTGTAGTGGCACAAGCGTGTGATGTGTTACAGTCACACATTTATGCCACTACTGATCTCTTTGGGTTATTATATATATATAAAGTTAATCTAAATACATGTTACATATTAAATTCAAGAATATTACCATAAGAATGCGTGGGATTAAATGCTGTTGGTACATATTCAGGAAGCTAATTATGTTATATATTTTCTTTAATTGATATTTTGAAAAGAGCAACTGTTGAGTTTCTTGCCGGCTCTTCTCAGCAGACCCGCCTTCCGAGTCGGTAGTAGCTTCCTGTAGGACTCACACTACAGACATTTCTATGTAACTTGACAATTCAAAAGCCTAAATGAATAAAGAATATTTTGATTTTGATTTTTGATTTGATATAAAGTATACGTATATAAACGTGTAGTCCCCGCAGGCCGCAGCCCCGCGCCGGCGCCGCCGCGCCGCGACCCGCGCACCACACTGAGCGTGGGCCGCGCCAGGGCCAAGTCCATGGTCGCCGGACTCGGTAACACTTTTTTTCACTAGTTTTCATACTTTCACGCCGTATCCCGCATATAGCAGGATTTGTGCTAAGATACTCCGTTCCCTACTTTGCATTTGATTTTCAAGGCAAAAATGAGTGACGGAACTCTAAGATCGCATTTCGCTCTTTTTACATAGGAATAAAAACAATTGATTGCTTCAAGTAGGCATCGAACCCACACAGCCGTTGCGAATATCCATAGGTATTTGCTTACAATTATAATATATAGTATTTAATTAGGATATCAAACAAGCAATATGTAGCAGTTTTACGCTCTTTTTAGGAAACCTATAATAAAAGACTTATTTTAGAAAAAAATATCAATTTACATTTTGATCCAAATTCATAAAGAATCACAACATTTTTTTTTCATATTTTAAGCACTCACGCGAGTGCCTCACAATACACGATATTCTCGATCACCTTTTCTTTCAGCTTGCACTCGATCAATCAATATCAATTTTCTACGTCAACAACTATTATACAAAAAATCGTACAGAACAAAAAAGTATTTTATAGAATAGAGAGATATTTTTGTATTTCCAGAAAACGGCGGTGAAAAAGAAGAGAGCTGTGAGCCGTTGAGCGTGGCGGGCAAGTCGTCCTCCGCGGAGTCTGTGCAGCTGCATGGCGGCAGTAATAGTGAGTGTTTTGTTCATCATTCATTAAATTATATATCATTTTCTTAATTTAACACTCTCTATTTCACTTTTAGCAGAGCGGGCAGAGAGAAACAAGTATTTTATTTTTTGTTATAGAACGTATCACTATGGAAATTTGGTCCGTAATCCTTTTTGTGATATTATTATTAAATTTTCTTATGATTTATGTCAATTATATTACTATTAATATATAATAATCATATTTAATATTTTTACTATTTTTAAAGTGTTATTCCACACTTAGGAAAGAAAAATACTAAATTTAAAAACGTATAAAAATTTGAACGAAGCAGGATTCGAACCCGCGCCTCTAGGAATCCGTCCAAGCGCTCAGACACAAAGCCATTCGTTCTCACCGAGCTCCGTCGAAATTTTTATACGCTTGTTACAACTTATTTAAGTTATAATTTATTTAATGGCTTTGTGGTCAGAACGCTTGGACGGATTCCAAGGGGCGCGGGTTCGAATCCTGCTTCGTTCAAATTTTTATACGTTTTTAAATTTAGTATTAATTATATTTAATATTTATTATAGGAAATTACATGATAATTATTAATAATTAAGATACTTGTTCATTATATTAGGTGTTCTTAGCTTCACGCTGTATTCTATGCATATCATATTTGGTAGATAGAACTTAGGAACCTAGTTTTAAAACACTCCAATCCATTGCCTATTTTCCACCAAAATTGAGGAATTGCGTGTTGAGTGGCGGAATTAAACACCGTGCTTTGCCTTATTACCATAGCGAAGAAATAAAAATATTAAACACTAGCGACCCGCCACGGCTTCGCTCGCTTGAATTAAACTATTTTATTTGGTAATCTTAATTACTTTCTTGTTCGAATAAACATCACTATTGACATCAAAATATCACATAGACCACATTGAAAATTTAAATTTCAGCTAAATAAATACAACGATTAATGCAATTTTGTCGAATTACATATTTTAAATGGATATATTTTTTTTTATTTATCAACCGATTTAAATAAAACAAAACACTATTTGTTGAAGGAAAGTTGCCAAAATATAATATTTACATTAGCGCGTACAAGTGTATAGACAAACAGACAAAAGAAATAAAAATTACTATTTTGGCCTAACTACAATATTGTCTAAGAGCTAGTGAACATCTACCGACATGTATTTGACCAGACCTGGACGCGCTATAATGGTACTACCATTTTTGTTTTCCGATAATAATAATAATAATATAATTTCAAATTACAAAACGGCAGACGTGGTCAAGTGCATTTAAAAATAGTTGAGTTCCGCCACTCAACACGCAATGTCTCAAATTCAGAGGAAAGTGGGAAACGGAATGGAACGGAGTGTTTTAACACTAGGTTCCCAAGTTCCCTCTGCCTACGCAGCTATGTGCGGGATACAGCGTGAAGCTGAGAGAGAGACGCCAACATAAACACGTAACATTTGCAGGCAACACGCCCGTGCAGGGCACGCCGGTGGCGCCGCGCACGGCCTCCATCCGCGCGCGCCCCGCCTCCGGCCGCATCACGGCCGCCGAGCTCGAGGAGCTGTTCCAGCGGCAGGCCGATGCTGATCACGCGTATGTATATAGCTTTGTATTATTATTAATTATATATTTTAAAACCATACTCTATTTAATGAACGATTAAATTGTTTTTTCTAAAATGTGTTTTAAGGTAGTTTTTTCCTTAATTTCATAGACATGTTGTATGGTAGAGCTTAATGTCGCGCTTTGTCTTAACAGAACGTGACAATGACAATTATTGTTTTGTGGAAATTAAAATAAATTATTCCTCGTAATTAGAATATGTTCCATTTACAGTCAAGCCACCTCTCCACCATTCACCTTAGACGCACATTGAGTATATTTATAATGTACAAGGTTTTACTTTATTATATATAATATTTTATAGTTTATTGTTAAAAAGATTTTGTTCGTCTGCATCCTGCACACACATCAGAATCGGCAGAGAGAACCTAAGAATCTAGTGTTAAGAACTTAATTCCGTTCCCCACCAACAATCAACAATAACAACTACCAAAGATTGTTTTTTACTATACACACACTAATACTCTAAATAATCATAAATTTCACGTTTCCAGCGGCGGCGCAATGATGACCAGATCAGCGTTCCAAGATAACAACAGCTCCCCGCACGCGTCGCCGCCCGCCTCCCCGCGCGCCCGCGTGTACGCCTCCGTCGCTGATATGAAACGTAATAAGACTAAGGTATACTAAGTTATATTTTAAATATATATTTTTGATTTACCTTCCCCTTACATATACAACTCAGATTTTTCATAGAATTGAGCTGCAAGTCAAATCTTTGTACTTGACATGTTTTGTAATGTTTATTATTTTAATTAAATTAATTTAAAAAAAAACGTTTATCCAGATGAAACTAATAAAAATATTTCTTACTTCATTATAAAAAAAAATCACATTTTGGTTTCAACACTGTTCCAACAATTCCAACACAAAATGTTACTATTTATTTTTTTAGTAAAGAGGCAAAAATTAAAAATTATATAATGCCACACAGTTTATCTTCATAAAAACATTAACTACATGAAAATATATAAAATTAAATATTATTAATATATTAATATTATAGATCTTAAAGAGTTAGTGTTGTTGAACATTTCGACCTCAAGCACTAGTGTTATAAATTAAATATCTAATAATTGAAATATTTACACGTGAATAATGCACGTGGCAGGACAGGCAGAGAGAACTTGAGAACTTAGGGTTCAGACACTCCGTGTTATACGTTAATCGTTTCTATATAACGTATTATAATCGCGACCAAAGCAAATAGATATTTTATTCAAAATAAGAGGTTACAATTTTTTGAACGTCAAATAATCCACATCATTGGTTCACTAAAAGCCTCAGACCTGAAAACCAGTGGAAAAAACTCGTCGGGACCTGTCCTTTTCACCTCTTATTTAGAATCTAATTATTACCATTTAACTATTCAAGCAAAAATGAGTTATAATACGATAATTCCATATATTTTTACAGTTGCTGATCAAATCAACCGGCACGCTGCGGCGCGACTTCCACTCGACGCCGGACTTGGCGGCGGAGCACGCGGCGCGGCCGCCGCGGACGCGGTCTAGTGAAGACGTACATGGTATTCATATTATTGTTTTTAATTTTTATAATATTAATTTTTATTAGTTCTTTGATATGATAAGACAAAATCAATTGAGTTTTATTATTGAATTTATAATATCTCAAGTTTATAGTATTTTTTTTTCATTTATATAAAGTTATATGATTTTAGTATTGAAACTGTACGAACTCGAATGAAAACTTATGCAACCGCTCCAGGTCAAAATCAAATTTCCCATACCACAAAAATATGGCTTAATACACACTTAACTAGCCAATAACACATGTCCATAAAAATAAGGCTCAGTACACACTTAACAAGCCCATAATGTATGTACAGAGGGTCAGCGCGGGCCGCCGCCTCGCTCGGCGCCGCCGCCGCCGCCGGGCGCGCCCGCGTCGTCGTTCCGGCCCGCCGCCGCCGCCAAGCTGTACGCGTCCCCGCGCGACCTGGCCGCCGTCGCGTACCGCCCCACCGCCGAGATCACTGTGAGTGGCCATTTGTTACCATTCTATACGTTGTGGTGGTAAAGTGAAGCGGCGTTGAGTTCCGCCATTCGACACGCAACCCTTTAAATTCGGTGGGAAATTGGAAACGGAAGGAAATATCTTGATACTAGGATATAACCTACCATGGACGGCATATAACGTGAAACTAAAAAACTTTTTTTTATGTTACTACAAGTAGGTTGGTTTGTTTACAGCGTTCATGTCATGCATGGTCTTTGAAATATTTAGGTACGAGTACGCTATTCATACAACTTTAAAACATAATTTTAAAAATTATTTATAATACTTTGAATGAAATAAAATAGTACATATCATAATTATTATCATTATTATGCATTTACCAACTAAAGCAATATAAATGAATGTAATAATATTTTAACGACTGTAGGTCCCTAACTAGACAAAGCTCATACAATGGTAAACTATTAATTATATACATACATATTATGTATGAATGTCTTAACCTTTTATACCTAATATATAAAACTAACTTTATCTATAATATTAATATATTATTGTCGCGGTTTGATACAATATAACTATCATCTTTAAATAATAAATGCAACAAATTTTATTTCAAATCAAATCAGTACGTCCTTATTAACAATAAACTAAAACAAACACTTCAATTTTATAACATTAACATAGTTATAAATTAAAAAACCATTTATATATGTACATTCATACTTTATAAATGATACAAAATCTATATATACTCTGTAGAATAAATTAAGTTTAAAACATTTCCTATATTAATAATTCCCAGAGCCGCGCGGGCCCGCGCTCGTGGTCGGGGCCGGCGCGCGCGTGCTCGGCCGACGACGCGGCGCACCAGTACGCGCAGCCCATCACATTGCACGCTGGCTTTGTGCGACAGGCGAGTGGTTTCTTTTGTTATTTAGCTCTGGAGGTACTGAATTAACGACAATACGCGGCGTTGAGTTCCACAACTCAATATGTAATGCTTACCATCCATCCATCTGTAAGATAATAGCGTATACATAAAAAAAAAATATTTTCTAGCTGAAATTGTGTGGCAAATTATTTTTTTATCACCTTTCTATATATATATATATATATATATATATATATATATATATATATATATATATATATATATATAT
>DWMZ01004340.1:0-11818 GCA_018249855.1 Eueides tales michaeli
AGATTTTCTTGAAAAGAAGTGTATAAAAATTGAGGAAAAAATTCGCGGCTCATTGGCAAATATTTACTAAAGTAACTCTAGAACTAAATGATTATTATGCTAAAGATTACTTTAAAGCTCATGTTGTAGGAAGCAATTAAATCATTAAATATTGTCACATATAATCAAAGACTATTTTTAAAAAATCAGAGGTTTTCCAAACCTTTACAAATCACTCAATTCATATTGTCTAATAAAGTCTTATGGAATCTATTGAATAGACTGTACGTCTCTATATTTTATACAAGTCAAAAAGTAAACGTACACTTTAGGAAGATATGGCTTGATATCCGAGTATACATGATAAATAATCAGTTTTGCGTTAAATTTTAGCATGAAAGTAATATCATTTTAGTAAAATCCTGTTAACACATAGTATACCAATCATATATAATATAATTAAGGGGCTGAACGTAGTGAACACTTATGTGGTGTAACATCATGAAATAAGTTGAGTTGTGCGCGGGCAAAGCCGCGGGCAGCAGCTAGTATATATATATATATATATATATATATATATATATATATATATATATATATATATATATATATATATATATATATATATATACATATAATTTCTATAGAATATTATAGAAATTGAAAGTTCGTTAAAATACTAATATTTAAAACTTTAGAAATTTGAAGGTCGTGTTCTAATTCATAGTTGTATAGGGACGTCCATTTACCACCTGTTTAAAGTCTTATCTAAACATTATGATAGAAAGTATAATATAATTTCTCTTTCGTTTTGTATTTATGATTTAATTTGAAAGTTTTATTAAATATTGAAATCGTGAAATCTTTGTAATCTATACGTCTAATAAAGTTTTAACTAAACGATGTATATTTATTCAATACTAATACCCGGGATACGTCTGAGAAAACACAGACAAATGTAAAAAACATATAAATGTTGAGTTTTATTTAATTATCTTATTCGATATTTTAGTATGAAATAACTTTTTTTATTTAACTGGCTTAAGTGTTTATTTTACAGATGTTCTCTTTCTTTATTATATATTCGATCAGTTTACGAAAGTAATCACATTAGTAAATCAATAATTGTGTAGCTCGGGCGGACGAAACCGCGAGCGGATTGCTAGTTTAACATAAAACTTAGTTTTTGACTTATGAAATAAGGCAGATACCTTTTTGCAATAAAATGGTCGAGCCTGAATTAAAACCACAAAGAATTAATGAAATTGTTAAGTAGGCCTTTTTCTGAATTATCAAAATAGTAGAAACGACGTTTCAAATGCTAACGTGGGGTCAGATTTAGTGAGCGCGCCAACATCTGTCAGCTGTATTAATAATTCGGACCCCTTGTGAGAGTGCTTACAGTTTCAACAAGTTAAACATAACATTTTATAAATAGAGCATTTTTTGATAAACATGAGCGCAGTATGTGGTGCAGCCGATGAAGATGGTAAAATGCTTGTATTTCAAGCATTTTTCGTAATCGAGGAAAATGACGATAGTGACATTGACGTGGAACGTCAAAATAATGTCAATCTTAACGATGCTAATGCTCCGACCCGTCAGTACTGTAAGCACTAGTCAAGTCACATGTAACGACAAAGTCACACGAATTTTACCGCATTTGTGCACGGCCATATTTATTTATCACACGAATGCCGCAATCGAGAAATTAATTGATGATAAGCCGCGCTGTGTAATAAAGGGTTAAATAAATTTGAAATTATCATAATATTAATCTAAATGACTTTGGTTTGTTAGTCTTTTTTGCCAGAGTTGTATCGACTATTCGCATTTATTAGAGACCCTATCTGAATTGTTAGTCTACTCGTAAAGTTTTTGTTTAAATCGTATATTTCTATATAGTAAAGTAATTATGTAAAGTTTCATATAGAAGCACTAATTAAAAATGTTGACTTTAGATTCTAGTGTACATTTAATTCAACTCTGATAAATATTTTTTCATATTTTCTTTATCATATAGAGTTTAGTCACAAAGTACGCGGGAATGCTGAGAATTTATTACTCCGCACATTCTTATTTATAAATTGACATAAAATGAAGTTTCATTTAAAAAGACATTTGAAATTTTTATTTAGGAAAAAGGTTTATTTTATATAATTAAATTAATTTATTTAAATTATTTAATTAAATTTTTATAATTTTTGTTCAGGGAAACATGTATTTAATATATGTCTTGTGATTTTTATAATGAGCTCTATAAGACACTATGTTTGCGATATTGCTTACGTTTGTGCTGTTTCCTTTGCAGGTACGCTTTTATTTTAATATTTTCTTCAAAAAATTTTCATTTATAATATGTATAAGAATATGTTTTTCTTATCATGCACATGGACTTAGTCATTATTGAAAAATTATATTCGTTGTCTACTAAATTCTTATAATGCAACAAAATATCAAGATATTTTTTCATAATATATAAATTACATATGCTTACAATTTATTTTAAGTTAAAAGTTCGTTGGTTTTGTCTCCGTAAATATTGGGTGTAAGTGATGCTCTGTGTGATATAATCATGTTCATATATTTTTTTTATGTTTTTGAATATTTTTTTGTGATTTGTTTTTTTGCTTCAAGCTTTATTATATGTATGCGTATAGCAGGCATTGTTTTGTATTCATTTAATATTTGTATGCGGAACGCAACTCCGTGCTCTATCTTGCTAGGGCAGAGAAATGGAAATTATTTAATTCTAATAAAGTTATTTCGTTTAGAAAATTTGTTATTTTTCATAGACTTTATTTCGAAAAACAAAAAGGGGCAATCGTGCCGCAGTTTGTAAGCGGATTGAGATAAAATACATTGATCTGACAGACACATGACAGTACGCTCGCTTTTCCAAATTCGATGCGTCCATAGAATTTTTCTGAAATAGTTTTGTAATTTATCTAATTTACTAAATTCTTTTCAGTATACAATCTTGGTATTCATTTCGCCAATGTAAGCCGTTAAAATAATAATCTCTATCTTCATTTCGTATAGAGAATTGGTAAATTACCTGGTCTACCTATACACTGCCTAGTAAAAAACACTACTAACACACACTTCAAAATTAAAATATTGTTTAATTAAATACAAACAAAATGTAATAGCGTGTAGCTTTATCACAGACTATAAAGGCAATTCTGCTGAGATAGAAATTAAACCGGAAATATTTCCCCAAGTTTGATTTACCAAACAAAAATTGCATGCAATTAATTACATCGTAAATGGGCGACAACGACATGTACGTTTTAGTATTTATTCGTTTGCTCAAACCGCATATTGTGCGCAATTTATGCCGGTTTTAACTTTTTGACTTTTCTCGTGAATAATTTTCCTTGTTTTCTATTTTTATTTATATTAGTTTTAATTAAAAAAAATAGACGTCCGATTTCATTAATCTTTATCAATAAATAATCATTGCATTATTTGAATTTTGTTTTTACGAGTAGATACAGTGCTAATTGAACATAAAAATATTTCTATTATATATAACTTTTTACCAACATACTTGAGAAACTTAACAATATAATCACCCAATATTTTCCTGGTCCCCCTCTAAACAAAAATGCATATAAATCATAAACAAAACCATGGCTTTTTTCCTTGGTCATGAGCTACGTGAGTAATTTGCAAAATGACATTCCATGTTTTATTACCACCATAACCGGATAGATAGGCTATTAATGTAGCATTATGCCGCACTCGAGGCTCGAGCTCATATGTAACAATGTCACCTGTTTGCTAATGGGATATTTGGGGACTTTTGGGTATAAAGACACGGGTAATTACTTTTTTTTAGTTAAAATTACCTTTTTTTATATTTCTTCATTTTGTCCCAATGTGTATAGCTACAGAGGACTGAGCACTAAAAGTTCTTCTTCTGCTTTTTTTTCTCACCTACTCCAAAGACATCAATAAATTTTATTTAAAATATGATGTATTCGAATAATATTAAAATGATCACCGACTTCAGTGTTTTTATAGTCATGTATAACTTTTTTGAAAATAAGGATATTATTATTATTATCTATTTTAAATTATTCGTAAAATATATAAAAAAATTAAATCAGTTTCTTGATGTTGAAAAATGACTAAATCAAACCTTTGGCGATGTTGTACATAGACTCAAGTGCAATTTTTTGTGCAAATGTGCTAGGGCATTTGTTCTATATATTAATTAATCTTTAGTAAATATAAATGTAATCTTCTGTTATGCAATTATTAACGTGTATAAAATTCTGTGGATATGAAAGCAATATTTTTTTACTAAATGGAAAATATATGTTTGCAGATTCAAACAATTTTTGGCATCTACATAGACAAAGCAAGGCGTAAATCTCGATCTCAGGCCAAAAGTTGAGAACTGTGAGTCTTAACTATAGTTAAGAAAAGTACCCACTTATTTAGAAAAGTTACTATTTACTAACTTTAATCTTAAATATTTTCTTCGTTCCTAAGTTCGGATAAACAAAGTGAACTAGGAAAGTAGAGTACTTATATTGTGAAGATTTTGGATTCTCTATAGAATAGAAGAGAATTTACCATTACTAAATGTCGCTCAGTAATTTACGTTATTTTAATAATTAATGTCAATGTATGCGGAAAGCCTTTGCAATAAACAACTGCAAATACGACATTGTTGCACCAAAACCATTCATTTAGTCATCAAAGATAGAAAATACAAAAATTGTAAGCGCAAAAGCTTTAAATCAAACATTATTTTATAGTTCCTTTTGTTGAACATTTTACAATTTGAATTTTTACCATGTTACTGTTACCTACTGTTTCCATAAACCATAAATATGGATAATTATTATGCTGCGGTAGTCCGTAGTCGGTACAAACGAGTTCATAGCGGTGTTCACCTGTGGGCTAATGGGATTCGCTCACCCTTTTTTCACAATTATGCCATGAATAATGACGCTATAAAACAGCTTTGATCGAAGCTTTTTGCGATGTTCACTTTTTAAAAATATGTTATAAATATAGGTTTTGCTTTCGTATTTAACTTTATTAGTTGATAGTTATTATTAAAATAGTTTAAGGGGTTATTTAAAAATATGTTAAGCTCAAAGTAGTTTAAAGAGAGCTCAGAAAATGTCCTAATGTGAAATTGCTAACATCGTCATAGCTTATTTTATGATACGGGTCTTATTTTAAGACGTGCCTCATAAAAAAACTAAAAAGATACTATTTTGGAATTGGTGGGACGTGCATGACCAATAAAAATATTTCTTTAGAGATTTTTAAGCTCACAATAAGAACAACACGTATGGATCCTGCGAGGCCTGTCGTGGCGCAGGGGCACAAGCGTGTGACTGTAAAAGTGACAGGTTGTGGGTAGAAATGAAACAATTTATATTTTCAATTTAAATGTTTAATTTTTTTATTTCTTCGCTCTGGGCAAAGACAAGGCAAAGCGCGGGGTAAAGTTCCGCCACGCAATTCTTCAAGTAAGGGGGACAGTGGGGGAGTATCTTGACACACTAGGTTCCCAAGTTCCCTCTGCCTACCCTGTCATGACATACAGCGTGAAGTTGAGAAAGTATGAGATCACATTGTTGTCCGTCTGTCAAGACCTTTTGTATCAAATATTCTACAACATTTTATAAAAAACTACCTAGCTGTTACCCGCGACTTCGTCCGCGTTCACTATTTTGGTCATAGTGACTTACACATAAAAGATAGATGTATACTGTCGCGGACTTTTATTTAGAACTATTTAATATAAATAATCCTACAGTAATTATCTTTGTGTAACTCCAACGATAAAAAAAGTTTTTTTTTTTAAAATCGGTTTTCCCATCTTTGAGTAATCTGAGGAACATACGTATTAAGAATCTCCTTCTTTATTGAAGTCGGTTAATAAAATGAGATGATAGTCAGATACAGATCTCCCAATTGGGTTATTGTACGAAAAAACCGCATCTGTGCCTTTCAAATTTTAGGTTTGTTCTCGGTTTCTCCAGGATTCTATCATCAGATCCTGATCTCCTTACCATGGGACCAATTGTGAAATATATCCTCTCGAACAAAAAAAGAATTTTGAATATTAGTCCACCCATCTTCGAGTAATCGGGCAACATACATAAAAGAACCTCCTTTTTTATGTCGGTTACAAATCCCTATAAATTTTAACTAATTATGTTATTCTGATATCGAAGCTATATTACTGCAAAGTTTCAAGAAAATTCGTTTAGTAGTTTTTACGTGAAAGATTAACAAACATACACACATCCGTACAAATTTTCGCATTTATAATATTAGTAAGATGTTCAAGTCCTTTTTAAAACCTATAGGATTCCCCTGGACCTACAGTCCTAAAGTTTGTATGGAGCCTTTAAACAAAAACACATTTTAAAGATACGCGTTTACAAAAGAAAACTGTAACTTAGGCTTTTCATTAAAAATATATAATTATATACTTTTTACAATATAACATTACCTAACGCATTAATTCTCCATACATTAATTACATATAGAAAGCTCAGTGTAAAATGAACGAATAGCAAAAAAAGCTCGACTATAATTTGCGAAACATAAAAAACGAATGTAATAAAGCTTTAGCGGGTTACATTGAAAAGCATCCGCATACAAACCCTAATGCGGGCAATGCGGCCGAACGGCGTGCATTATGCGGTACAAGTCAGTTATAGTGTTGTTTAAATTTATAACTGCTTGTTAACTAGTTACTGATTTATTGATGAATTACCGTATGAGTTATTTACTCGTATACGATTATTTTTAACATCCAACAATAAAAATACCTTAAATTAGGAATTGGCGGAAAGAGGGTACCGAACCGGGGTGTATCAATATTTATGTATCAATATTTTGAGACTGTGTCTGGTATTCCTAAGCTAAATACTAAAATACCGTAACAATTTAATTTGCAATTGAATAATATAAATTTATGTTTCAATAAGCTACGTATAATATGCAATCTTCAAAATACACAAGGCAAAGTTACCTTTAATGACAGTCTCAGAAGAAAATTCTCAGAAAAGAGCAGTATAAATATGCCTTAATTAAATTCAGCAAATTTGGTTACCGAAAAATAAGATGTAGGACGAAATTTATGTAAGCAATAAAGTCTTGCCGCTAACACCCCATCCTAGGGATGACCCATTAAGCATTTTTACGAGCTTAATTTGTTTACATGTTAACCCCTTAGACTTGTGGGTCAGATCTATAATAGACTCTTTTATCTGATTCAGTTTTTTTAATAGTGTCGAAGATTTAATTTTATTTTTAAATATTAAAGTGAAAGGTTTTTTGTTGTACGATATATTTAAAAAGAAGATAAATAATGTTTTTTGTGTGTTAGTTTAAGAAATACAGATATTAAGCTACGCCACAAGGTACTTATACAATAGAAGTTAATTTTATGACACTTTGGGCTTAGGTGTCTGATAAGTTTTATTTTTTTCAGTTTTATGCCGTATCCTGTATATGGCAAGGAGGGCAGAGGGAACTTGGGGACCTAGTGTTAAGATACTCCGTCCTGTTCCCTACTTTTCGGCGAATTTGAGGCGTTGCGTGTAGAGTAGCGGGACTGAACGATGCGTTTTGCCTTGTTACAAGAGCGAAAAATTGAAAATTTAAATATTTTTTTCCCCCAAGTGGGAATCGAACGAACAACCTGTCACGCTTACAATTGCACGCTTGTGCGCCACAGCATAACATTGAATAGATAATAAAATAAAAGATATTCCTATATATATATATATATATATATATATATATATATATATATATATATATATATATATATATATATATATATATATATATATATATATATATATATATATATATATATATATATATTTATAATACTGAACTTATGTAAAGGCCAAAAATTGAGTAAAGTGAGTGTGCGGGTCTCGAAATTAGTGATGCGATGAGTGTGGCGCGAACCATTATGATGGAGTGGATCAGAATATTGTGTACTTTAACGCAGGGAAGTTTCCGATATGGACCTATAAAGAATTTTTATTATAAGTTATCTTTATAATATTTGCTGTTTGATTAAATTTTTAATAGAATGTTTTTTTTTGTTATTTATTGTAATATTTATTTGTTGACAATGCATAATAAGATTTCCTTACAGACAATTTTTTTCTTAAATAGCTCACTCTCACGTTAGTTTCCACTTTAAGAGAGAGAGAGAGAGAGAGAGAGAGAGAGAGAGAGAGAGAGAGAGAGAGAGAGAAATTAGCGTTACGACAAGCTGTTCCCTAATTCTCGTTCAATTTTCAAAACATTAGGATTTTTTTAATTGGAATCAAATTCACTATTTTCAAGATTACAGTCTGATGCTTTTCCACCGTGCCAACACATTTCTTGTTTTATTAATATCTATTAGTTATTAGATGGTTTCCAAACTGTATTTTTACAATGACAAGGACTCTTGTACACATTCTACGTCATAATTTTGACTGTAAATACGTGAATACTTCACTTTATGTAAATAATATAATACAAAAAAGAATACATTTAGTAAAAATTCTTAGTTAAAAATACAAAACATTAAACATAATAAAACTTCTAATTCTCTTTAAAGTTTTTCTCATTGATTTTGGCGCAAGTTTAAATAATAAGCTTTTAGCAGTAGTTGAAAAAGTTAAAAGTTATTTCAAACTACGGGGGACTTTCTATTCGAGTCGGTCACCTCATTTTCAATGGCAGCACATCTGTGTAATTTATGAGAGCACTGGTTAGTGAAGGCATTTTATATGACAAAGACCTGAGAAGCTGAATATGTATATCTCTACCTAGTGCTTTGCGTGTCTTGAAATTAATTTATTTCATCAAATTAAAAAAAACACTCGACCTGCTTCTTTCTTGTCCGCTATTCCAATTTCGACAAGAAATTGTATAAACTCATTTAGCTCATCATTTGACTTGAAAAGAGAGCCGAATTGAAAAAGTTTGTACAATTATAATTCTTGGAACGGTGCGCCTCCTACAATGTATTCTTTGCTTATTGAGAGCATTATCCTAACAAAAGTACATAATAGGAAATTTTTTTCTCAAAAACGAACTTTATCAAAGTAAGTTCTAGGCTTAATAGCTTTTAAAGTATCTCGTTTTGTACAAAAAATGTTAAATTTCTGTTAATTTTCATTGATGAACATTTTTTTATCATTATTTTGAACTACGTCTTTAACTTTATAGCTTGCTAAACTAAGTAGTTTGCTAAGTTAATTGATAAGTGATATTGAAGTTGTTAAAGGTCCCTTTACTTAAACATTTAAGCTTTAGAAAAGTTTCTTGTTTACACAAAACTGTATTTAATGAATAGATGTATGTTATAGTGTCTTTCGGAGAACTTTTATTACTATTCGGAGAATGTAACTCATTCAACGCTATCTGGTGTCGCTGCCTACCGCTCCTCTTTAACCCTGGACTGGTTGGCGGCGGAGGATTCGCGTCAAAGAGAGCTGGCTTCAGCTTTTGAAACCGAAATACCCCCAGCGAAAGTGATAAGCACTGACTGTATTGCGTATCCACGACCAGCACCTGGGAAAATTGGAAGACTCATGTTAGAATTGCTTAAGTAAGATATTTATTTTTTTTAACGTTAATCATTAAATTTAATAATGTTTTTATTTATGTTTTTCTTCGTATGTATTTTGAAATGATATTTACTTTTAATATCTAAGTGACATTTATATAATAACTTTAACTAAAGTCATATTCAGGCCACAGACCACACACAACGGTACAATAGTATTAACTCAAAAATGTACTTTACTTTAATCAGAAACCTAGAAGGCGACGAAGGTAATCTTGTACCAGAACTTATTATAATTTTGGTTCGTACGAAACTTTTGATGGAGACATCTATATTGGAAACTGAACCAGATTTCGAGGCCTTAGTCAAAACTCCGGGCATAATGTCCGGTGAACCTCACACGACGTTCCCTAGGATAGTTACAATTTTGTGGATGTTAGTAACTGATCCTTCCATGACGAGAAAGTACGGCTGGTGTCCTATTAACAAGGTTCAATACTTATTTTTGATTTTTTATTTAAGATTGAAATCTTAATCAGAGTTTTTGAAAGGGATTTGATAAAATGTTACCGACAAATTGAAATGAAACATATTTTAGCCGAATTAATAGCGTATATTGTTTTCTATACATTTTTGGTAACCTGATGTTTCGAACGCTTTACAGTAGTCCGTAGTCTTATTCTTTCATTGAAAATGTGTAAAAATCGCGGAAATCAAAGATCTTATCGTTTTATAGACAAATTTGTTTGAATTTAGGAATTTTTACCATTATTTAGTTTCGTCCGCATTAGATACATTGCATGCTCATAAGAGACCTAGAACCTTATATAATCATAGCGAGGCAATGTCTAAATTATATACTATCCCTCTGAAATTCGAACTCACAATAATTTTACAGTAAGATAAAAGTTGCGTCACAATGTAATCGTGGTACTTTATGATAAAAATTCTCGTTTGATTCTCTAACTTGGAAGACTTTTTGATGATAAGACCGAACTGAACCGACCGAAGTAATATTATGTAAACGATACCTTGGGATTCGTAAGAACTGAATTAGAACAGGTCGACTTATCAAGATGCTGGGAAAGACCTAATGCAATAGGCTCATGTTCAAACTTCTGTTGTAATCAAATTTAGTCTTTAATTTTAAAGGATTTACGTCTGTTCTCTTGGGAAATGGCAGATGACTTTGTAATAAAATATGTCTGAATTTATGTAAAGTTGTACTTTTGGTATTTATGTCACTTGAGTCAATATTCATATCCAAATCTATTCTATTATTGTTTGGTTGAATGCACAAATTTTAGGGAATTACTGATGTGAATTGAAAAAAAAAAGTTACATTGTCTATCTTTCGAGCCATTTTATATTAGGTTAAATGTTAAATACTGTATCTGTGGTCAAAGTTGTTTTCAAAATTTATATTGTGTCTTTCATATATAGTCTTTAGTGATTATAATTTGAACACTCTGACGAAGACGCAGTAGCAAGTCAAAAGTATAAAAAAATTCAATGACAATATATGCGTAACTGTATAGTTAAACTTATCTCGACGTAGGATCGAAAATGTACGTTCAAATTGTACTAAGTTTAATTTTATTGTCAGCCTTACACTGTATCCCGCATATGGCAGGGGCGACCTCGTATTCTAGTGTTAAAACACTCCGTTCCGTTCCCCACACTCACTCAATGCGGCGCTTTGCCTTCTTACCAGAGGTCAGGAATCAAAATATTAAATATGTCATTTAAAAACATATTTTTTCAAGATTTATAGACAGTCACATTTGAAGTATCGGTTAACAGATCTCTCTTTTTTTTTTGCTTCACGCTGTATCCCGCAAGAGGCAGGGTAGGCAGAGGGAATCCGAGAATTACTCTGTTCTACTTCCGTTACCCACTTTTCGCCGAATTTGAGGCATTGCTTGTTGAGTGGCGGAACTCAACGCCGCGCTCTGCCTTATTACCAGAGCGAAGAAATGAAACATTAAATATTTAAATTGAAAATATTGAATGTTTCGTTTCCTCGACTGGGGATCGAACCCAGAACCCATCGACAGGCCTCAGATTCTTGAATTATGAACGGTGTTTAATGTTAAACACATAATGGTTTTTTGCTTAAGGTTAATAAATTTTTAATGATATCAAAGCGAGTTGAAATCGCCAAGCAAATGCGTTCGCTGGAGCTGGTCGTAGCGCGCGCTCGTTTCATAATGGAGGAGTTCATACAGAACGTTGCGCCCATGAACATGTATCAGAAGAAAGACAGGATGCAGA
>DWMZ01004341.1:0-11817 GCA_018249855.1 Eueides tales michaeli
GATGATTAAATTTGGTCTAAATTGCTCGCGCGCCGTCTAATTACGAGGGATGCAAATTGGTGCCTTTGAAATGCACTGCCGATGCTAACTGAAGTTTCTGTTTCGTTCATCGATTAGAAACTATACTTCAATTCACGTTTGACTCTGAAATTGGGACAGAAATTTTGTTTCATTTCCTCAGTAAAGTTTGCAATTTTAATTGTATTTATTATGGACTTAAAGGTTTTTTTCATTACACAGACTGGATTGTGTAGAAGATACGTACAAATAGAGGCCTGTCATGGCTTAGGGCCATAAGAGTGCGATTGTAACTGTGCAGCAGGTTGTCGGTTCGATTTCCACTCGAGAAAATGAAATTAATAAATTCTATTTCCTCACTTTGGTAACAAGGCATAGCACGGCGTTTTTTGCCACTGAACACGTAATGTCTGAAACGAGTGTCAGACATTACGTGTTCAGTGGCTCAGATTCGATAACTGGTAAACGGAATGTAATGTCTTAACACTAGATTCCCAAGTTCCCTCTGCCTACCCTGTCATGTGCGGGATACAGTGTGAAGCTAACAAAAACCTTATTAGAAAAATGGTCGATTATTCGAGTTAATTAATATAGACCGACCCCAGTCTGATCAAGTCCAGGAGGTAATAAAAAGCGGTCCAAGGTGTCAACAAAAACGTCCGGCGGCGCCACAAATGAATTGATCCTACGCAATCAATTTTTTTTACGGCACCTAAACGGGAGATCCTCTCATTCACTTCGCTGTGATTAAATCGGCCAATCATTCGGTCTCACCGTTCAGTTAACTGGAAAATAGGTAATTAGATGGTATAGGTGATAAACTGTCGATATTTTGCGTGTGGTTGTCCGATAAAGGACTTAGGACCTTATAGTTCAGGCCAACCTATTGTTTAGATCAACTAAGAAGTACAAATATTTTTTTTATCGTTGAGTAGTAGCTAGTACCTTTAAATGACGTATACTAGTGATTATTATTATTTGTATACATCATTTACGATAATTCGTTATAAAGGGCAGTGTCTAGTTCGGCCACTCACCAAGCAAATTACTTAAATGGACAGAGAATTTTTTAATTAAAGAAAGTTAGCAGTGCAAAAAAGTCGGTTGTCTTAGTCAGACTCGCCCAAGGAGTGGGACTATTTTTTTTGCACTATTGCTCATCGAGTTCATTTTCAAAAATGTGTAAAAGTAAAATTTTTGAGTCATTTTGTACAATTTTAACTACTATAATTGACATTTCTGTCATACTTGGCAGTTCTCCATTCTTGCCAAATTTCATATTTTTTGATTGCGCGGTAAATTTCATACAAAATGCAGCAGAAATGATGCATTAATTGCCTGTATCTTTTGATTGCGTTGACTAAGAAGCTTGATTTTTTTTCTCCAAGACACTGTAGACCGGAATTGGTCGATATTTATTCGACTTCGGCTTGACCTCGGCACTATGTGATCTAGTCTAGACAGACGGACAGACGTACAAATGAGTAATGCTATAAGAGTTCCGTTTTGTTTCCTTAAGGTACGGAAATAGTAAAACATGTATATTAATCATAAACATATCAGAACATGTACGTCATAATAATGAAAGAAAAAGATGTCAGTATATAATATTTTTTCAGCTTCACGCTGTACGCCGCACATGGCAGGGTAGGTATAGGGCACTTGAAAACATTAGAATAAAAAACTGTCCCGGTCCCCACTTTTCGCCGAATTTGAGACATTGCGTGTTGAATGGCAGGACTGAACGCCGCGCTTTGTCTCGTTACCAGAGTAAAAAAATTAAAATATTAAATATTTCATCTAAAAATATTAAATAGGTAGTAGGGATCGCATTTACACTCACCAATGGGTATAATTTTGAAGCTTATCATAGGGTGTTACGACAAATAACGAAAAAACGAAAATTATAATGTCACAAATCGTAAACGTCCTAAATTCCCTTATAAAATTTATAATTGTAGCATAATAAAGATAAATTCTGTCCTTTAGCAGATTGACTTAGTTTGATATAAGACCTCAAGAGATCAAAAGTAGGATCTGTTAATGACAATCATCTACCGTACTACAAAGCTCTTCCTTGGGGGATAGTTTTAAATCCAAATAACGTTATGCCACGTTAACAGGATTGACCTTATGAAAATTTCCGACTGTTGTTCAAGCAACTATTTGTAGAGAACGAATATATCAATATCGAATTATATAAGTTATATATTTTTATAAATAGAACAGAAATAATGATATATTCATTTAAATAACAGAACACAATACACTGGCCTAAAATTTTCGAATTCCGAAACTACCTGTGCCTACCACACTCGAATAAAACAAATGGCATATCGTATTACGAACCTTAATTTAAATATAACTCTATAAGATCATTAATATAACAACGGGTATTGTCTATTTTTTTATTTTTTGGGAAATAAATAAACAAATATATTTTGCTAAAACCGGATAGTAAAACAACAACTTATAATTCAAGTGAAGTTTACAGAAATATATAAAAGTTAAGACAGTTATAGCGCAGTAGAATAGAATATGGCGGTAATCGCGGCGTTGTGTTCAATCATTGTAGTTTGCACGCTCTAGTGAATAAATAGAGATAGACAAAGCTCAGTGCTGAGTTTCGCGAACTAACACTCAATATATCGAAGATGAGTTGTAAAACGGAGACCGGAGAACCTTATCACAAGGGCTAGCTTCCTATCTTTCTGTACAAAAAAGGCCTGTGCTACATTTTTATTAAAGGTCCATTAACATCAAATTTAATTTTAGTTATTTTCACAGTAATAAATGATCGAAAACAAATAAATTATGGAAAACAAAGTAATATATAACATTTGTGTCTGCTAAAAGAAAGATACTATTTATTACATTTTGTACAAAATATAAAAAATTGTGACATAGTTGGCAAGGATGGACTTGTCTTTAATAGAGATTTCTTTAAGACAATCTATAGGTGTGATAAAAAATAAAAAAAAACCTGGTCGAAAATTGCAAGTGCTACCTATACTCATATAATAAAAACACACGGTAGAGTAGGCAGAGGCAAATTGGGAACCTATTGTTAAGACGCTCCGTGCCTTTCCCCATTTTCCGGTGAATTTGAGGCATTGCGTGTTAAATGGCGGAAATTAACGCTGCAATTTTCCATTTTTCGCTCTGGCCGTTACGAGAGTGAAGAAATGAAAACCTTAAATATTTTGTTTATAAATATGAATATGACTTTCATTTATATACGTATACAAAAAGAGTTCATTATTAGAATTATGATTAATCGTGATGATGACGGTAATAATGGAAAAGTCTTAAGACCCTTTTTTACGTTCATAAGTAAAGTGCCTGAACTTGAGCATCGTAGGTAAGCTAAGCTTAATGGGTCAAGTACTTCAAAAGTTTATACAATTAAGAATTATGCGCTCTGGTTCCGTTTTAGTTTACGTATATGGTATAATTATTTTTTTGTAAAGCGCTTTAACTTAACTGATATTATACGGAAAAATATTTAAAAAAATATTAAGCATGTATTTTTGGTGAATGCAGGATTTATTTTGTAATTATAGATATAGAAGTTTTTATTTATTTTGTCCAAAATTGTTCACTCCTTAGAGGCCTGTCGTGGTGTAGAGGCACAAGCTTATGATTGTAAATGAAATATTTAGATTTTTTTTATTTTTTTTGCTCTAGTTCAGTGCGACGTTGAGTTCCGCCATTCAACACTCAATGCCTCAAATTCGGCGAAAATTTAAGATCAGAAGTATCTCAATAGGAATAAAGTCTCTAAACAGTCAGTTCTTCACTCTTCTCTCTGCCTATTCTGCCAAGTACCTACCGCATACAGTATGAAACTAAAAAAAAAACGTCAACACGATATATTATAGATTTTAAAAACGTATTAATTGTATTCATTTCACCCAAAGGTAAGTTAAAAAGGAAACAACCTAATCCAACGGATTAATGTAATGTATTATGAATCAAATCTCCGTAAACGCGGTTTCAGAAGTGTTGTGCGGCGTCTTGATGAAGTATCATAACGTCAGAGAGATATATAAAACCTCTCATCAATCCATTCCTTTGATTATTACAAAAAGGCTGTAACGATTAATGAATTGGAGGGTCCAATGGAAGATTACGTCGATGAGGCAGTTTTTGGGAGGACAAGACTATAAGAAAATAAATTTGTCTTTATGTCGAAGAACTAAGATGTATCTTTATTTTTATATAAGTATACGTAGGATACCTATGTAAAATATGTAAATAATTAATTTAAGAATTGAATTGATTCGATTAGTGAATTCGGATTGTTAGTGTCCACCCCAGAGTAGTTTGGTGTCTATACCATTTTTTATTAACAAAAAAATTGCCTGATAAAAAAAGAGGACGGGTATTACACACGTTGTAGGAGTGAACCTTTAAAAATGTGGGCTTCAATATAATAAGACAAATATAAAAAAATCGGTAAGAGGAAATTATAGGTTTTAGTAATAATCATAGTGATGCAACGTTCGATGATTATTTTTTTCATTTCATGTAGGTATTACATAGATTTATTCAGACTCAGTGTTACATTTTGCATAATGCTTTTGTTTTCTTTTTTTTTTAGCTTCACGCTGTATTCCGCACAAGGCAGGGTAGGCAGAAGGAACCCGGGTACCTAGTGTTAAGACACTCCGTTCCACTTCCGTTTTCCACTTTCTGCCGAATTTGAGGCATTGCTTGTTGAGTGGCGAAAATCAACACCGTGCTTTGCCTTGTTACCAGAGCGAAAGAAATGAAACATTAAATATTTAAATTGAAAATATTAAATATTTCCTTTTCTCAACTGGGGATCGAACACAAAACCTGTCGATTACAGTCACACGCTTGTGCTGCTGCGCCACGACAGACTTCAATTGTATATTGCTTCATATCTCATTTTCTCCCACGTTAGATCTTATGAATTTATGTATCGGTCTTTTTTTATTAAATCATTTTCATTTTATCGAGTCTCAAATAACAACGACGCTAAAGGATTTTCCACAATAAAAAAAACTACTCAGGGACCGTTCAAGTGTTACGTAAGCAGATTTATTACAATTATATACCCCCCCATCACCCTTGTCAAAATAAGCAAAGCACAACCCCCTGCTCCCCTATAGTGCTCACGTAATACATGAACGACCCCTCCTACACCAAAAATAAATGTAAAATAAAAAGTCAAGGCCATCTACCGGCTACCTGGAAAGTACCTATTTACGCCAATAGAAATATCCCCGTTCTGAATACTCAGAAATTTTGGTTTGCTCTGGCTTCTGCCAGATATTAATAAATATAATTAATAACATTTCTCTCTATGAGAATCAGACCTATAACTATCGTAGTAAGTTAATAGATAAATTATATGTGGCAGTGGTGAAATGTTTAATTTTCAAAAAAATAACTCGGTGTCAAATGTATAGGCATATAAGATATTAATTCGAGCTGGACGACAATATAAAATTTGAGTTTATTCCTATAATATTCTTTATAGCGTGCAAACTGACACCGGCGACCGAGATACGCGCGCAGATTGATATTATATTGCATAAATTAAAATTATTTTATAATGGGAACTCTGTTAGTTACGTGTTAAAAACGTGTTTATTCTTCATTTTATTTCCTTTTCACGCTGTATCCCGCATATGACAGCATAGGTCAAAGAGAACTTGAGAACTTAGAGTTAAGAAACGGCGCGCTTTGCCATGGTAGGTACCAAAGCGAACAAATGGAAATATTAAATATTGCATCTGAAAATATTAAATATTCCATCTTTTCAAGAGGTTGTACACTTTACTTTTTCGATTGATCGAACCCACAGCCTGTCGTTCACAGCCACACACGTATGGCCCTGCTCCACGACAGGCCTCGTTTTATTTAGTAATACTTATCCTTCTTGTATGTTCTCTGTTACACGGACATCACGACAGATATAAACGTAAGTTTTACTTACATATATTTAACTATCACAAAAATCCAATGGCTACAGGGTATTTTTTCTAAACGTCTTGTCGCGAACTTGTTTAGTTCTCAGACAGATGCGGGTATAATCTGGTATAGAGTTCATGGAGCCTCTTTTGTTCTATACGCTCTTTCCAAATTGTATTGTATTGTCGTGACTTCGTACGTATTTTTATCGGAAGATGCAAACGGAAGCTTCAAATTTTAAGGTAGTAATATCTTCAACTTAATTAGACTATGAAGTTCGGTTTTCATATAAAATTCTTTATTAAAATGTCGGATATAGTGACTTCCCTTACAGTGACATGTCGCTTATAATGACCCATTTTTAATAAATTATGTAATTATACAGCAGACAAAAGTTAAGAGCTAGGCCTACTGGGTAGGGCTCTTGATGCCCTTTTGGAATATTTAGGTTCCACACCCTCCCGCGCCTAGGCGCGTATATATATATATATATATATATATATATATATATATATATATATATATATATATATATATATATATATATATATATATATATATATATATATATAATTTATTATAAAATTAGTTTGATAATCCATGATTTGATTTTTCTAATATTTATAAACATATACATGTATAATACATATTGTGTTAACATTAAATCACTTTATGAAAACATTATAAATATTTTAATGGAAAATGAAAATCGAATAAAAATGTAAATGTAAAATACATTATTACTCTTTAGGCACGTAAGTAAATAGCTGTATACTTTCACATACAGAGTGTAAATACAAAGGTATCAATGACGCATTCCAATTAAACGTAACAAGTGTTCTCAATAGTGCTCGAATTCAATCTGTTAAAGCATGTCTCTCTGTTTGCGAGCGAGGGCGCTGTACCGCAACTGCGACTGCGAGAGCAGTGTCACACTGTGCGATGCCAATCTAGCGATTGACTTGAAAATTTGATTTTGAATACGATTTTTATCTTTTTTAACTGAATTCAATAAAATGTTATTGAGTATGTATGTTAAGTGGCGGAACTCAACGCCACGGTTTGTAAGAGCTGAACTTAAAAGTAATTAAGCATATTGATTCCAAGTTTCAGCCCATAGATATTGTTGGACTTAAGACTTTGGATTTGGAAGTAACGTTGTTGGATTTGAACAACAATTGGGTATGATAGTTTATTTGTGCCAAGCACGTGTTGTATATTAAACGTATTAATATACTAATTGAAACTAAGAGAGAAATGTTTGTGTTGGGCCACTTAAAAAGCAGAATCTGGAAATTGAAGACTAAAGTAGAGGCCTGTCGTGGCGCAGCGGCACAAGCGTGTGACTGTATCCAATAGGTTATGGGTTCGATCCCCAGTCGAGGAAATGAAATATTTTCAATTTAAATATTTAATCTTTCATTTCTTCGTTCTGGTAATAAGGCAAAGCGCGGAATTGAGTTTCGCCACTCAACACGCCATGCCTCAAATTCGGCGGAAAGTGGGGAACGGAAGTGGAACGGAGTGTCTTGACACTAGGTTCCCGGGTTCCCTCGGCCTACTCTGCCTTGTGCGGGATACAACCTTAAGCTATAAAAAAAGAAAGTAGAGAATGGAGTGTATTAACACTTCATTCTCTACTCTAAGTGCCGTATCAATTACTAAATGTGGAAGAAATTTAAAATTATGAAACAATGTTCGTTAGACATTTTGTAGGTACAGGTACAGATTATATTAGAAATATAAGAAAATAATTATAATAAGCATCATTATTGACGTAATATGTCAAACATAATGTAAATATAATAACATTTATAAGGACGTAAATAGACTACTTACCTTTAAATATTTAAAGACCCATTTTTAACTAAGTTATTAATGCTGAGTACCAAAATGTAATTTGGTTAATATTTTAACTAGCCCATTAATTATTTTCAAGTAGGTACACTTACAGTTAGAAAATATGACTTTTATTTATTTAAAAGAAAGAAAGAGGTACGAATGTAAAAAAGCGCATACTAATAATGTTACATAGCTTTTGTGCTAGTGCAGTATGTATGGACCTGCACGTTATAGTTGTAGATTCAGATTCGTAAATTTAATTGTTTCTTGTTTTATCTTGTATATAGCAGAGTAGGCAGTGTTGAGTAACGGAACTCAACGCCGTTTTTTGGCTTGCTATCAGCGCGGGGAGAGATGAAATAGTTAATTTTATCGAAGCGAGAAGGATCGATAAAAAAATAACGATTGCAGTCAGACGTTACCTCACTTTATCGTAATAGCCTTTAATTCTAGATGATGATAGTCATATTTAAGGTACGCTTAAACATTTAAGGTACGCTGCTATTCAAATAAAAAAAAGATTTTCTGGAATATATAATTTTATTATATATTCACAGCAATTATTAATTAATTAATCATCGCTACATTAACAATTATAATTATTCTTTCCTTTTCGTCATCAACAATGATGACGTACAATTCTGATGTAAGTAAATGATGAAAACGAAAAGCAAGGAATTAAGCGAGTGAGTGGTAAATAAGTTGGTAATCTTTGTTTATTAATATTTTAAAATCATTAAATTTAATTTTAAAGAACATATTTTTTAAACTAAATAAAACGTTACGATAAATCAAATATAATCACAGATAACTATTGCCATTCTAAATCCGAATCACGATATCACACAGGACAGGAGGACATCCACACCACATGCTACATCAACAATATCGAACATTTCATTTTACGAATGCCACACAGTCTGCCGGAGATAAATAATTATGCTAATTATGTTTATCACACCAACGTCAATATTATCGTGGAACGGACAACGCGACACGCCATTTTGTACTATTTCGAAATACTTTTAAAAATATTGCCCTTACAGCAAACAATTGAAAAATCATAAACACTTTTATGTGACGCCATAATTTTCTGTTTAAAACAATTTCTGTTTCGATACACATTAATTATATATTTCCGGGGGACGCGTCGATGGGTAATCACGTTTTATTACTATCGGCATGTCAGCGTGTCAACCATCGACTTTGCAAACATGAAGCAAGTATGTAATTAGTTGTAAAATATTTAAATTAACTACAATTACGGAGGGACGTCGCTTCCGCAGCCTCCGGCCTGGTGTTCTATTTTGTTTTACTTTTAGCGGCATTGTGTGTTTGTTCGGATTTTGATTTGCATGCGATAAATGAAATATATAATTTTATTACATTGTACCTAATATATACATAAACAACTATGAAGAAGCTATCTGTTGAGAAAATTACGGTTATGTAATAAATATTAGTAAGTATATGTTTTTATATATTTTTCAAAAAACTTTTTTGTACATTATAGTTTCAAGTTTGGTATATATATATTTTTGATTAATTAATAAGAATTGCATAGTCTTGTTACATTGTTAGTGCCATAAAAATGCAATTTTAAAAGTGTAAATGTGGGCGCGCTCTATGATTTATTCTTTTCCGCTATGATTATAGCTTAGCGCTGCAAAAGCGCAATTTAGTTTAGCAACAATCACGTCACTTCTTGACTGTGGCAAAATGTGAAAAATGATTATGGCCTATGGGATAGCAATAAAAATGGAGTACCTTGTAATCTCTCACTTCACTTGTCTTCACAGAGTTTTCTTGACAGTTATACACTCATATTGTGTCGAATTAAATGTTATTTTTATTATTGTAATAGTTTTAATTTAATACTTTTCATAACTATTATTTATGAGACAGTTTATTTAATACACCATGAACCGGACGTCGCTGTTAAATTTAAACTAAAAGTATGAAATTAATGCATGGTTAGTAGAGACCTTAAATAACCTTTAAAGATATCACACTGAATCGTATTTAACTTTTTGTGACGTCTAAAAAACACCTCTTTATTAAATTTTCGTTTTTTTATATTGTAAAATCACATTTCGTGCCAAATTTTATAAATAAAGGTGCACTTGAATCTTATTGCATTTAGAAGCTTGATTTTATTCAGCCCGCCATGAGAATATTTGATATTAATTTCAGCTTGATAGCTCCACGCACTCTCAAGATAAATGGTTAGCGTCGCGGTTAATTTACACTAAAAGTATGAATTTGATGCATGGTTAGTAGAGACCTTAATTAATCTTCAAAGATATCGCACTGAATTGTTTATTTAACCTTTTGTAACATGAATACAATTAAAGAATCAAGACGATACTCGTACAGTAACAGCATGTTTATAGGAAATGAAATTTCAAATAAAAATTAAAATAAAATTTATGTAAAAAAGTTTTTGCATATTTCCTGGGAACAGAACTTAGTTCTTCATTCATAATTTAATTTGCTCTTATAAATTTCATAAGTATTTCATTGACATACGAAACCGGTCTAATGAGAGTTGATCAACGCGAAGCAAAACTTATAAAATTAAACAAATATATATTTTTGTATGTATTAATTCTGTATAAAATGAACTGCAAATAGAAGTTAGAAATGATGTTTTCTGAAATTACCTTTCACTCACTTTTCGAACCACTTTTTTCGAATTCACTTTACGTTTGTTTCCTTTATTTGTATTTAATTGTGTTATAAATTTACAATTCGTGCCAAATTTCATAACTATGTTAGTACTTCTAAGGTAAGTGCCAAATAGGATTTTTGTAAGGGATCAATTTTCCATGGGAATATTTGATATTAATTTGAGCTTGATAGCTTCACGCACTCTCAAGATAAATGGTTATAGGTTAAATGTATGCTGGTATTGAAATTAAAAAATATTTTATAAAATCATTTTATTAGAATTTCGTAGCAATTTTATTGTTGTATTTGGTAATTGTTCTAAATTATATCACTCACTCACTCAGCTTCACGCTGTATCCCGCACATGGCAGGGTAGGCAGATAAGACACTACGTTCCACTTTCATTCCCCAATTTCCGCCGAATTTGATTCATTGCGTGTTGAGTGGCGGAACTCAACTCCGCGTTTTGCCTTGTAACCACAGCGAAGAAATGAAAACATTAAATATTTAAATTGAAAATATTAAATATTTCAATTCCTCGAGTGGGGATCGAACCCACAACCTGTCGGGTACAGTCACACCGTTCACACCCTTGTGCCACCGCGCCACGACAGGCGAATTATATAATTCTGAGATTCGATTTTTTAAGATAAAATTATCGCTATTGTATATACTATTAAAAGAATGAAAAAATGCTTTATATCCTGATACAAATTACTTAAATTTTTAAACTTGTAATATGCTAGTAGCAATATAAATAGAGTATATATGTACCTTGTAATCGCTCACTTCACTTGTCTTCCTAAAATTATTCCGCACAGCTATTCTCAAAGTATTCTGAAATTGCACTCATATTGTGTGGAATTAAATGTTAATTATTAAATTTATTTTATATAACTATATATCAAATACACTACACAACCGGGCGTTGTCGACAAATCTGCACTAAAAAATACGTATTTTATGTAAGAATTATAAAAATACTAATTAACCTTCAAGGATACTTAACCGTGTATATTTTTTTTATCATACATAAATTAAAAAATCAAGACGATACGACGTCTAGTAACAACAGGAAATTAATATCTTCACATGCAGAGGAACTTTAATAGCAAATCTTATGATTAGATAAATATATTTTCACTATAAAAAATATAAATATTAAGACTACTATTTTTGAAAATAGAACTTGTTATTTACTCTTAATTTAAATGTTTCACTTTATATATATATATATATATATATATATATATATATATATATATATATATATATATATATATATATATATATATATATATATATATATATATATATATATATATATATATATATATATATATA
>DWMZ01004342.1:0-11816 GCA_018249855.1 Eueides tales michaeli
GCAATAAATCCAATTTCCAACTGCTCCGTATCATCCTCCAATTATTCCCAAAAGGTCGGCAATTCACTTAAACAAGCAGGTATCTTGCCCCAATAAGATCGTCTGGGGGCCATGATTTATGTACCAAGCGTAACTAGCACCTTGGGACTGAAATGTTTTGCAATTGACTGTCTTGGTGCTGATATTCTTACTTATAGTTTCATATAAAAACTTAAAAAATAACCTAAAAAATCACCACCTTTGTCTTGATAAAGCACTTGTAACTCTTATAATGCTAATATGATATTCGTAAAACTTTTCTATGATGAACAAGAACAATTTCAATTAAAAAAAACCTGACTCAAATCAGTTTTTCAGAAGTTATAGTGACACATACATACATACACACTAACACAAACAAAGCCAGAGATATAGACAGAAAGACAGGTAAAACCGAAGGAATTGGGATTCTAGTATCAACACATATCAATAAATACTTTCCGCATATTTTTTGAAAAATTGCGTAGTGACTTGCGAAGCCCAACACTGCGATTTGCCTAGTTAACTGAAAAAAGAAGAAAAATAGTTATTTTCTCCGATTTGAAATCAAAGCTACAATCGTTGCGTATTTTGTCGGACTTTTATGCCTACACTATTCTATAGGATTGTATTAAGAATATTTTTTTTAAATTTATATCGGCATTACTATTTTTTCTTTATAGTCACATTATTACCGCGTATAATAAGATGGGGAGAAACCATCTGGTGCAAAGACAATCCGTACAATTTTTTTTAATTAACCTACACAGTATAGAGAGCGTCGGGACTGAATATCAAATAATATTATATATGAAACAATAATTTTATCATCTTCACGCTGTATTGCAGGTTACGTAGAGGGAACTTGGGAACCTAGTGTTGTGACACTCCATTCCATTCCTCACTTCCCGCTGAATTTTAGATATTGCTTGTTCATTAGTGGAACTCAACGCCGTGCTTTTTCTTGTTACTAGAGCGAAGAAATGAAAATTATTTATTTAATTTGAATTATTATTTATTTAATTTACATTAATTATTTAATTTTAATAAATTACATATTTCATTTCCTCGAGTGATCGAACCTACAACCTAACGCTTACAGTCACACGCTAAGCCATGACAGGCTTTAAAAAATAACTTAAACATAATAATTTCTTCTATGGAAAGCAGTAGCAAGCTTAAAATTAGTTTCTTCTATATATTTTCAATATTTTACAAAACCCTTTTATCCTACAATTGTTAAAATAAACTGCAAACACATTCTACGAGCTTGTTGTTTTGATTGAATTTTACCAAAAATCAGAGTGCAGGTATCGGATTTCCGATCAGGCAATTTGTATTGAAACACGTAACTGCCACTACCTTTTGCACTTTTTCACTCGATTTATAATTTTACTATTGTCGCTGTAGTATGTATACATCTATAGACATAGTATCAGCTACTGTACGCCGGTGGCATAGAGAGAGGGAAGGTTATTGAATAATTGTCACCCCCATCCCCACTTCTTACTATAGTGTCTAGCGTAAACATGGCAGCTGCACGTATCAAATTATATTATATTCTATAGACATTTAAGCTATAGTTTTCTTACTAAAATATCTTACGTAATTGTAGAAGCATTAAATATACATATTTATTTTAAAGATTATAATAAATTTTATTACTAAGAAAACGTATAAAAGCTTAGAACGTAGTGGGATTTTATTACGTTTTCCAAATAAGCATTTTTCTTTCACTTACATACTTTCTAGAGTAACTAGAGATAATATATTAAATTATCTTTTTTTATATCTTTATATCTTTAAAAACGATATATATATATATATATATATATATATATATATATATATATATATATATATATATATATATATATATATATATATATATTAAATTTGTAAGCTATTTTTTTTCTCGGAACGCCATTAGTAAGTGTGTTTTTAGTTCTTAAACTGCAAATTTGCTTTTTATTAAACAAAGTACAAACTCAGGACTCAACCAGGAGATATACAGGCATTATTTTTGCGTCAGGGGTTAAAATACTGTTTGTTATAAAAGTAACAAACAAACAGAAAAATAAACATTGTTATGGATTCTTTTACATTGATAAATGCCCCCAATAATAGACTTTCTCGTATATTTTTCATGTACAGAGAGCGATCAGTTACAAATTTACAATATGTATATATGACATAGTATTTTTGTTGCGTATTCTAAAAATTTAAACATACATAGGTGTAAAGCGGCTTTGTTTTATACTATGTGACGACAAAAAAGATAGTTGTAGGAGTCGGACGCTACTAGAAACAGACATTTCTCAATTACGTACTCGTAACATATAACATGGACCTCAGGAGAAACCACGCTCACACAGTTTTTGAGACATTGGGTTGTCGGGTTGAGTAGCGGAACTCAACGCCGCATTTTGTCTTGGTACCAGTGGTAGGGAAAGTCTTCTCTCAGATATTTTACCCTGAGTGGAAATCGAAGCAACAATTGTTGCGTTACAGACAAGCGTTGTAAGCTTCAACGGCCTCTTGTGATGTCATAATGTAATGTCATAACAATAGATGTTTTTACTATTTTTAAAGTGTTATTCCACACTAAGGAAAGAAATACTAAATTTAAAAACGTATAAAAATTTGAACGAAGCCGGATTTGAACCCGCGCCTCTTGGAATCCGTCCAAGCGCTCTGACCACTATGCCATTCGTTCTCACCAAGCGCCGTCGAAATTTTTATACGCTTGTTACAACTTATTTATGTTGTTAGCATCTCTGTATGGAGATTATTGTAAATTTCCGCTACCCAAAGACAACTCGTTAGAATTATCGTTTGGCTAGAGAGAAAAATCTCCATACACAGATGCTAACAATATAAATAAGTTGTAACAAGCGTATAAAAATTTCGACGAAGCTTGGTGAGAACGAATGACTTAGTGGTCAGAGCGCTTGGACGGATTCCAAGAAACGCGGGTTCAAATCCTGCTTCGTTCAAATTTTTATACGTTTTTAAATTTAGTATTTAACAATAGATGTTTTTGCAAAAAGATTTTGAAATCACAAAGGAATTAATTACAAAATCACACAGAAAAATTAGGTTCATTATCTCATTTAAAATGCGAAATAATTAACAAAACTCTGTACAGATTAAACCAAACAATGAAACAAATTGGGCGATTGTAAATTAAGTTGGTAGCTTCAATTTACCTGTACTTACGTCTATTTCGAACTTGATTTGAAAAAAAAAAACGATAAAGCCTGTTCGCTTACGAAAGGTTCTGTACCAATTATTCTAAATATAGGTAAAGAGGAACTTTAACTCATAAAAGTTTACAAACTTAACTTTGTGATCATATGCACTGATTTTATATGATATTAACTACAATAAAATGTGTGTAACGATTATTTTCCATTAAATACTTAAAATTTTATTAGAAGTCATATATTGTTTTTAAATTTAAAATATTACATTTTTGATTTGTTTTCTTTTATTTGTATTATAAATTCTTGTCAAATTTGATAACTTTGATCTTTTCAAATTTGATAACTTTGATAAAAGTTTTGAATTCGCGGCTAATTGAAAAACTATGCATATACCTTTATCATTTCATTGCGTTGATTATTTCTGTACTTCTAAGGATCGTACCTTATATAATATTCATTTCTGCATTATATTTTCAAGAGATCTTGACGTGATCAAATGATCTTGACAGACGTATAGACAAACAACAAAGTTTTCCTATAAAGATCTCGTTTTGTTTCTTTTGACGTACCGAACTCTGAAAAGAGAATATATATAATAAAAAAAATACTACACATATTTTTGAAAGCGTAATTATATTTTGTAGTTTATTGACTTATCTGATTGACCAAATAAAAAATTAAGTTCCAAAATGAAATCTTTCGGAAATTGGAGTGGAAAGTAGTCAAGGGCGTCTTTACAAAAGTTTCCCTCTGCTCACCCAGCTAAGCGTGAAAAGGTTTGAGAATACTTTCATATTTAAAAAAATCTCTACTGGCGTTAATAAGCTATTTAAACAAGTAAGTTATTTAAGATACAGCATTAAATTAAAATAATGGGTCTGCGAAACGAATTTTTAAGCACAACTGGACCATGTATGTGATATCATTAACTTTATGGTTCCAAAAAAAAAATCTTCTTTTTAATAGTCTTAATGTGAAGTTTAACGAGATAATCTCGTAGTTGAATAACATCTGACTGTTCAAACGATGGTTGTTGATTCGGATTGCTACTAGAGAAGTATAAATTAACATTATTTCTCGATTATATTAAGATAATGTGCGGCGTTGAGTTCCGCTACTCAATATACATTTTCTGAAATATTTAATGTACTTATCGTAGTCATAAATATATATGAAAAAGTTTCTGTAAAAAGGTGCCAAAATGAAATACCATCACAATTCGATTAAAGAACTAACTAGTTATGAATAAAAAATGCAAGTAGTTAATTAGTCTTTGATAAAAAGCTGGAAGTTTTAAATTATTTCAAGATAAAAAGTTCACTAATTCCACTTTATGATTTACAAAGAGAAGTTCGTATCGCTAATTAACATTCTGTAAGGATTATTTTGTACTTCATTTGTGTTTATAAAAGCTTTTGTGTATTTGTATGTTTATGTATCATTGTGTATTTTGCATGATACCTACCGAGTGTGATACACAATGATATTGTGTATAAGACCGCGCAGGTTCGTTAATATTTAATATACCTATATTAAATACTAACGAGGCCTATCGTGGCGCAGAGGCACAAGCATGTGACTGTAAACGCGACAGGTTCTGGTTCCTATCCCCAGTCGAGGAAATTAAATATTTAATATTTTCTGCTGTTGAAATATTTTATTTTTCCATATCTTCGCTCTGGTAACAATGCATAGGGCGGCGTTAAGTTCAGTCACAACACGCATGCGAAAAATGAGGACGGAGTGTCTTAACACTAGATTCCCAAGTTCTTTCTGCCTATCCTGTAATGTGCGGAATACAGTGTTAAGCTGAGTGAGTGAATACTAAGAGAACTGCGCGGCTTCGCCCGCTTGAATATTTATTTCATATATAAAAATATAAAAGTTCGAACGACATATTAGAAAAATATAGGCTTGTAACTACTTTTTATGAACCGAACGCTTTAAACGTACGTGTCAATAGACCCAAGAAACTCTTCATTCATTTCCGAAACAAACGAGCCTGCAAGCGAGGATTCGTTAGCTTTGTCGCACATTTTTATTCCGCGGTCCACAGAACATGTGACTTGAAAAATTGAATGTTTAATATTTCATGTTATATTTAAATAAAATTGGTTAGATTTCAACCATATAAGTGTAACATATTAATAATTCGAATATTTACAGACTTACAAGCAGTTATGTTTTAACTTAACAAGATAGGGCTAAAAGAAACAATAAAAATCATTAAAAAAGTTTCACATTTAGTGAAATTAAAATTAAATGAAATGTTTGCGTAAAGCGTGAAATTGAACAACATATTGTATTTCGTATATAGCATGGTAGGGTGAGAGAACTAATTTTTTAGACTGTGTGTTGACTACGAAAACCCTAACGAAGAAACTCTAAGAAAAAAAGGCAAAAATTCTCCCGAATATAATTTTTAAGTAATATAAGATTCAATTATAATAATAACTACCGACGTACCACTTCCATCAACGCCATCTCTAAGTAACTTCTTGCCCTAAGGAACAAATGAGCCGAGGAAAGAAAATATACTTGCAACTTTTTATACCTCACTTCAAAGTTTTTTTTACGTTTGTTAGGCTGAATCTATTGTTCTCCTTTGCAACGTTTTTCTTTCTAATATGCAAGTGTTTATAAAGAAGCGTTTCTTATTATATAATAATACTGATATTAAAAATGTGAATTTATGTTTGCTTGTTACGCTTTTACGCCAATATTCTTAATCAATTCAAGTCAAGACATTCCATTTCGTTCCTCGCTTTCCACTGAATTTAAGACATTGCGTGTTGATTGGCGGAACTTAACGCCGCGCATTGAATTTTACCAGAGCGAAGAAATTACTCTTTCAAACTCAGCTTCATGCTGTATCGCACTCTAGGTAGGGTAGGCGGAGGGAACTTGGAAACCTAGTTTTAAGACACTTCGTTCCGTTTGCCACTTTGGCCGAATTTGAGGCATTGTGTGTTAAGTAACGGACCTCAACGCCGCGTTATGTCTTGTTACTAGAACAAAGAAATGAAAATATTAAATATTTAAATTAAAAATATTAAATATTTAATTTTTTCGAGTGGGGATCAAACTTACAACCTGTCGCGTTAAGATCACATGTTTGTGTCCCTGCGCCACAACGTCTTTTACAGAGTATTTATCTTTCCTCTAACTAAAACATACTAGAGGAAATACATAATCAGCTATTGCATAAACTACATTTTAATCAAATTATGTATTCTCTGTGCTTCAGTTTACATAGATATGAATAATGGTTTACTATGTAAGGTTATTGTATGGTAATGGTTATCATATGGTAAAATACGATCAATAAAGTCTGTTTATTGAAATAATAATGGTATTATTATTTTAATAAACAGACTTTATAGATGCCTGTCGTGGTGCAGGGGCATAAGCAAATGACTGTAAACGCGGCAGGTAGTGGATTCACCACTCAAGGAAATGAAATATTTTCAATTTAAATATTTAATGTTTTCATTTCTTCGCTGTGGTAAAAAGGCAAAGCGGAGTGTTGAGTGAAGCAAAGAAATGATGTTAGACTATAGTAGCGCAGTAGAGAAGGAAGTGCCTAATTGAAAACGTGATGGGCGTTCGTTTTACACTCAAGTCAATGGTTATATTTAATTTATTTTGTAAATATAGATAAAATACGGCGTTGATATCTGTCAATCCACATGAAATGTCTCAAAAATTAAGCGGAAAATGAGGAATGGACATTTAAACTATAATAAGTTATTATTGTTATAAGTTAAGCAACAGCTTAAGTTTCCCAAAATCCTTGTTTCTACCCTGTCAATGTAACAACATTTGCAGGGTAGACAGGGGGAATTGGGGGGTCGTGCAGCGCTAACGCAGACCCGGTCCGCCGTCGTAGGCCAGGGACTAGGAGAAGGCACTTTGCAAATTTCTAACTCTCCCTACCCTACTAGCTACTGTGGGAGGGTCATGGTAACCCTCCTCCTAGGGAAAAACTGAACGCGACATTAGCCCGTTATTGGCGGGGTTTTCCCCGAGGCGCCGTAGTTGTATGCGCAAGCGATCCTACGGCGTCTCGTATAGGTGAAGAGGGCTATCGCTGGATTTTAGTGGGTAGTATCGGATCCTCCGGTGAGTCCCACAGTACTGCTCGAGAGGGATTGTGTCCTGCGCCAACGGTCGGCATAAAATGCATTTCTCAGCGGCATAAAAGAAAAATGTTAAGACATTCTGTTGCCTCATGAAAACCATTTCCGCTCCCCACTGGCGGATTTCATTTTCTCGATTGAACTCGAACCTGTAACCTGCCGTCATCACAGGCCTCTCATAATTAATCCAAATATTCTATAAAAAAGCGATATTTATTCTGTTTAGATAAATGTAAAAATTAAAGTGTCGCTCCGTTTTCGTGTGGCACTTGACTTGACATAAGGGTGCGAAGTATTTGAATTCTTGTATCAAATTCAATACAACATATACAAATATTGTTAGATTGTTCATTTTATTCTGTAGTAAACATTTTTTTATAAGAAAAACTAAACAATTTAGCTATTATGTATATTGTATATTTCATGGTTATGACTTCGATTCCTGCTTAGGGCAAAAGATTGTTTTGATTTCTTTTTACTAAGATAAAACACAGTATTGAAGTTTCCCACGAAACATACGTGTATATAGACATACAGGTTCCCGTCGTATGCCCTGCTTTCTAAGTTAAAGCGTGTAGTTGAAAATCATATATTAAGAAGAGAATCGTTAAAGATTTTAAACGTTTATTAGTATTTTACAATTAAGCATTTTTTTTATAAAAAGTAAAAAAAAAACGTAGTAATTGTGATTATTGTATATTTAATGCTTAAGGCAAAAGATGATTTCAATTTCTCTTTACTAATATTGAAGTTCCCCACGAAACATGCATTTATAAACACAGGCTCCCGTAGTGTGCCCTCTTTTGTAAGTTAAAGCGTGTAGTTGAAAATCACATATCATATATAATGAAAATATATATATATATATATATATATATATATAATGAAAATCGTTAACAAATAAGTAATATTATATGCTTTGTACAGTCATAAGAACTTATTTTAACAACCTTTGTGTGAGGACGTTTGCTAAATACCCTAACAACATGTTAACAATAGAATTAAAATACTAGAAATGGCATTACAAATTGCTACTTTTAATTTTCTAAAGTACGTCATGTACTCAGTTGAAAATAAAATATTTTACGTTAATTATTTGGAAATTAATAAAAGTGAAGACACAAGCGTGGCATAAAAGCGAAGGGTCGTGGGTTCAAATCCGAATCGTAAAAGAAATATATAATATGTACATTTCAAAGATCGACGTTGAATGTCGCCAATCAACACGTAATGCTTGCAAACTATTCACTGACAGTGACACAGACTGACAAAAATGTAAATAATAAATATTTTATTTGAAAATATTGAATACTTCATTTTTTCGAGTGGGGATTGAACCCATAATCTATCAATAACATTCACATACTTGTACCTCTGTGCCACGACAGGTCTCATGTTAAATTTTAATACATTTATTGGCAGGCTGTACAGAGGACACTTGGGAACCTAGTGTTAAGACACTCCGTTTCACTTCCATTCCCCACTTTTCGCCGAATTTGAGACATTGCGTGTTGAGTCGCGGAACACAACGCCGCGCTTTGCCTTATTACTAGAATGTAGAAATAAACACATTAAATATTTAGTTTGAAAATATACTCACAACCTGTTATACAGTCGTAACGTTTAAGTACTGCGATATGACAGGCCTCAAATAAAATTATGACCAATAATAAAATTATAAATATTTTGCCATATAAATAAAAAAAACTATTTAAAACAGATTTTTTCTATTTTAACATTTTGTATCAATCACTTCCAGTACGTAACAGCTTGAGTTCACCCAGGATTACCTGCGCCGTGGACACTGCAATATTGTACGCCGAATTCTCATATGCATGCAAATAAGATGCTCGTAGCAACTACCCTTAATTTGTAATGTGAATATTACACGGGCGAATGGTTTGCTATACGGTTTAATATTATATTAAGGTATATAGGTTTTTAGCTTTAACTTAATATTTTTCTAGCGGGCGAATGTAAAAAGTTTTTTTGGTTCGATCTTCACTTGTCGAAATGAAATATTCAGAATTTTCAAATGGAATATTTAATGTTTTCATTTCTTCGCTTTAATAATAAGGCAAAGCGCGGCTTAGTTCCGTCACTTGACACGCAATGCATCAAATTCGGCTCAGGTTCCCTCTGCCTTCGCTGCCACATGCGGGATACAGCGTGAAACTGAAAATAAAAAAAATATGGATGCAGTGAATAAACTTAAACTTTAATTTAAACATTACACAAAATAATTTCTGCATATAATTGTAGCTTGTACTCAGTTGTGTGAAACTAACTCCTCTAGAGTATATTAAACCAACTGCCTATTGCAAGCCTCATTTTGTATTCTGAGTCTGATTGTAACTATGACGGCTGTAGACTCGATTACCACTTAATAGAATTTATTATTTTAAGATAAAATACAGCGTTTAATTCTGCTACTCAAAGTGAGATATCATAAAAACGCAATTTTAGTCATTTTCTACCCTATTATATTTTTTCTAAACATTGTTTTACATGAAATGAGATCGGTCGTGGTACAGCACAAGCGTGCGACTGTAAGTTGTGGGATCGATCCCCATTCGAGGACACAAAATGTTTCATTTTTTATTTTTTTCACTTTGGCAACATGTGCTGGAGCGCGGCGAGTTCCACCACTCAACACGCAATACCGCAAATTCGACGGAAAGTAGAGAACGAATGTGTCTTAATAGAAACGGTATATCTTAACACTAGGTTGCTATGGTACTTAGCAATCCCTGCGGGCAGGATGTAATGTAAAGCTAAAAAAAAATCAAATGAGAAAACTTAACATTATTTAGATTGCGAACGCTTTCCTTTAAAACTATCGTAGACACTAAATTTCAGAGCAAGCACCATACATCATAGATGACAGTCGAGACGGCTCGATCTTCGTATTGGGTTAGTGTAAAATGAAAATTGAAGCTATTAAGAATTTTTGTTGAACAAGCTCATCATAAATCATTTGGCAGTACCGATATTTCAAATATAAAAGCTATGGTAACATTTTATTTACAGTTAAAGAATCTTCAGAAGAAAGTTGTGTGAATTAAATATTAAATTTCAAGGCCAGTAGGGCAGAGGAGAAATATATGTACCTTTGTATGACGTTTATTGCATTTGTAGAAAACAAAGCTTCACGCTCTTTCTCACATATTATCGAAAATTTCTATTTAGAATTTTCGTACAAACATTTTACATTGAGTGGCGGACTTCAATTTTTTCAAAGTCGATCAAGAGATATGACTATAATTTCAATATTTCTGTTGCTGTCTTTAATTTTTATCATTTATGAAAATCTAACTCACTACAATCAAGCTTACAGTCATATTTTTTCTTTTTGTCTGTGCATTTGTACGCGTTAATCTCAGAAACCAGATATACTTGCACCATGTTTTCTCGTTTATATTTTAACAACATTCCTCCAAAAAGCGTTTATTTAATTTAAATCGTTTTTATATTAATTTTAAATACAAAAAAATATTTGTTTAAATTAATATGAATAGTTGAAATTTCACTTTTCGATGTATAGATATACTGTTAAAAGTGTTAATAATATTAGACTAAGGAAGTAATTAAAAATTATATATAAATAAAAAAGTAATATTCAAGTGGGCGAAGCCGCGGGTAGTCGCTAGTAAGCAATATAATCAGGTCCTGAATATGTAGATTTAAAAAAAAGTCCTTATAAAACCAATATTCTAATAAATTGTTTAATATTAAAACGATACGCAGGTAACAAAAGGCTTTACATTCGATACGTTTCATTTATATTGGACATGTTATTTATTCAGCCTCGCTGATTCCATTAGTCCTTGTTGCATAGTGTATCAGTGTGCAATCTTTTTTTTATTTATAGCACTATGTCCATATATAGAGTTATTAATTGAAGAATTCAATAGATATTTGTAGTAAATAATAATACTAAATTTCCAAGTTCCCTTTGTTTACTCTCCAAATGCAGGAAACACCACGAGGCGGAAAAAAATATGTTTATAATTTGGTAAAAGCTACTTTTGTAGAAAACATGTAATAATTTGAATGACCACAAGTACAAAGTATTCTCAGAACGAATTTTCCTAAGTTTATATATATATATAAATATATATATACTAGCTGCTGCCCGCGGCTTCGCCCGCGCACATCTCGACTTATTTCATGATGATACACCACATAAGTTGTCACTACGTTCAGCCCCTTAATTATATTATATATGATTGGTATACTATGTGTTAAAAGGGTTTTACTAAAATGATATTAATTTCATGCTAAAATTTAACGCAAAACTGATTATTTATCATGTATACTCGTATTTTAAGCCATATCTTCCTAAAGTGTCCGTTTACTTTTTGACTTGTATAAAATATAAAGACGTACAGTCTATTCAATAGATACCATAAGACTTTATTAGACAATATGAATTGAGTGATTTGTAAAGGTT